>PNEQ01053674.1:0-28223 GCA_003012365.1 Medauroidea extradentata | reverse complement strand
TGATAGAAACAAAACAAGAAGTGTTTAAAAATTTATTTACTCTTATAAATCTTATTTTTTTTTTTTTTTTTTTCCGAAAAATGTTTTACAAGTGCATAAAGTTGACGGCGTGTATTTATTTACATACATCTGGAAGAAATTTGGAAAATACATGCTGAATTTTCATCTGAAGCTCTACAGAACCTCACATGTCAAATCAGCTCAAACCATTACGGGGCCCGAAACACCCAACAAGTAAGAAACTTCGTGCACTTGTCAAAGGTAGAGCCTCTGTGTAGGCTACTATACCGAGAATTAGGATGAATATACTTGGTGACGTAACAGGTGTTGCCAAGTGCGGATATTCAAGATAATTCTGGTACAGCCATAATTAATTGCACGTACCGTTTTTTTTTTGTGACTGGAGGATTTATATACGTATAACCATTTCGCGAAACTTGCCGCAAGAACGATGAGGCCTTAGGCGGTCTAGCGAAGAGGTGGATTGCGGAGTGGAGGGAGGGAAGGAAGGTGACATGAAGTGTCACAAGAAACGGGGCCAAAAAGAAACAGTGCGATCCTGCAGCCGTCACGGGATAATCTGAATAATCGACCATTGCCATTCCACCTTGTACCCCCCTCCCAACTTCAAAACCCTCACTGCAATTCTCTTCATTCTTTTCTTCTGGTGAGACTAGATGCCGGCTCCCTTCATGTCGGGTCTTCTTATCTCTCGTCTGCGCCTTGGGAATGACTTCTGTCACGCGAGCTCGCATTGTCAACGGTGTCTAGCGCGCAACAGTGGATCATATCTGCGACTGCACTTCAACGTATAGCTCCCATTCCCTCATTTTACTCGACACCAATAGACCGCCACATAATATAAGTTTCGTAGAATTCGTAGGAACGTGTTCAAATACAATTCTTGACTAGTAACCGGAAAAATTTGCGTGTTCTCTTGACATGTAGGTAACCTTCAATAACGTCTGCGTACTCAAGACGAGAGTAGCTGCTCATCGGTTGCTCTCTGACAAATTGATGCCTCATGATTGGGCCTGCATTCATATGCTTTTTCATTATCGGCTGAGCGACGTCCAGGAGGTTGAAATAAATCAGTGACCATTTGCGGAAATTTCATGCTTATATTTTATTGAGTTCTAGCATGTGCCCGCATGAAAATGCGAATTTTTTTCAAGTCGCTGCAAAAACAAGTTATAGCGTGGTATAGGTGGTTCGGGATAAAGTGAAGACTTTTGAATCCCTAGTTACTTTTTTCTTATCAGATAATTTTTAGTTTTCCGCCGCTTTTGAGTATAAATAAATCACCCTAAGTAGCAATAAACGTGTAATAGAGTGTACCGGGCTACGAAGTTAGTGGCTAAGGTTACAAGGAATAATATTTTTTAATTGATTATTCTGGACAAGATGGTCTTCAAAAGTGCTCACTATTGCATAACACTTAAAATTATATGATTTGCGAAATAACCACAGCACAAAACAACACGTCAAAGCTTTGCTTCTTCAAGTTCGGGGAAGAAAACCTCGATTTAAGCACACACAGTTACTACCTTGATTTAACCACACCTAGTTACAGCCTCGATGTAACCACACCAAGTTACACCCTCGGTTTAACCATACAAAGCTACAACCTCGTTTTAACATTAGAACATCGATTTTAAGTGCGACGCTGTTCTGTAGTTATATTGCACAGAAGTCAGCTAACACTAAAGGCGACACTGACGTACCTGATCGTGTTTAATAGTTATTCTGGTACACACTGAGTTTGCAGGACTTTTAAATAGCACTTCTTAGCCGAAATGGTTAAGTTAGAGTCAAATTAGACTGCCTTGCTCATTTTAATGAATAGCCCGTAGTGTTATTTAGCATGTAGCAAAATAATTTTTAACTTAAAAATAAATTTAGTGTTTTGGAAATAAACTAACACTAAAACAAAATTAATATTATCGTAGCATTCGTAATTTAGGATGTATACAAACAGGTAAACATTTTATGTACAATAACGAATAGAAAATTTATTCAACAGTGCAAACTGACAATTTATTCATCTGTGCAAACTAAAAAAAATTGAACAAAACAACATCGAAATACCAAAAAGTTTATAGCTTCCAACATTGCCGCACGCACTTGTTGGTATTTCGATGTCGTCTAACGTATAAAACCACGGCCGTAGAAGAACAGGTCTGGACACTCGCCTGGAAACTTGATCCCTTGTTTTTTGGCAGCAGTTCGCCAAGTCACCGAGAGTGTTGTGCGTCTTTGGCGCTGCTATCAGGGTGGTCGGGTTGAAACCCCGCCCACTTCCATCCCACTTTTTTCCAGTGTTTACATTATTAAGATAAACAATTTATCAAAACGTATTTTTTTAATCAATTTATTTATGAAATGCTCCCTTCGCTCACAATCCTAAAGCATGGCTCCAGCAATCTTTATTTACTTTATAATGTAAGCACTGGAAAAAAGTGGGTGGAGTTTGAGGCTGACCGCCCTGATTGCAGCACCAAAGACGCACAACACTCCCGGTAACTTGGTGAACTGCAGCCAAACAATAAGGGGGTCAAGCAAAATACATTGGTAGATAGGCGAGTTCCAGACCTGTACTTCTAAGACCGTGGTCCGAATCTATCCACTCTAAATTCCCAAACCCTAAATATGTAAAAGCTTCGTTTCGGACACAGCTTGAGGCATAGCTGACTTTGTTGATTCCGGTTGCAATATGGCGGAGTGCGAACAGCTGTTCTTGTAGAAGTACTGAGAAATGAGGTTATGGTTGGACAACACAAAGCCGAAGTATACATGTTGCTATGGTAACAAACAACATTTTTCAGTTACCAATATGGTGGGTGGGTTCCTCCCCCTTCCGTCTCAAGATTTCACACTCCCTCGCATCAACACATACATTACGCTCCATCTGTGTGTTTATCTCATCTCTGGTTCTGCGTCGTGGTTATTGGCAGCGTGTCTGTGTGTATAGGGCGTCACTTATTTGACTCTGCCAATCAGGACAAGGTTACTACGGCACCACACGTCAGTTATTATAGAGGGTAGAAGCCTAAGATGTGTGAGAGTTAAAAACTTAAGATCTTAGACCACGAAGCAGAGCTGTTGGCATGCACACAAGGTAGTGAAACAAGTTGGTACGACGATACTCTTTCTGGGGAAACAGACGCCCTACGTATTGTCTCCCTGCAGTCCCTTACGACACTGTTGCACGGACGTGACGTATGCCGGTCTGCAGACCAGTGCAACAAGGCGAGTCTTGCAGCAGGAATGCACACAGTCTGTGCAGGTGTGGTGCGGCGCACAGGTGGCTCGACGTACAGCAAGAGGATGTGGGGGGGGGGGTGGAACGATTAAGGCCATGGTCTTTCATTTATTTCAAACAATTGCAAATAACTCCAATAATTTAACCAAATGCTTTGAAAAAAAAAATGGAGACTATGTACAGTCATACGACACACAATTTTGGCAGAACGTTATTTTTTAAAATAACGTACAGTTTGCTAACAAAAATTATTTTACTTAACTTTGGCCTATTTTGACAACAAATTATGAGATATTTCAGGGGCAAAAATCTAAAAATCCGTTTGGTATATTACAACAGAAAAATTCCGGTACAAACGTTGATATATAAGTATGGATCCTTGTTTTTCGCGAAAAGAATTTTGCCTCACTTTTGTTTCCGTGCCTTACGTGCACATCTGCAGTTCTGCTTCGTGGTCAGCGATTGGAGATTTTAACTGTCACGTGCCTTGGGATTCTACCGGCAAATCACAGACGTGTCGTGTTGCAGGAAAGTTTTTGTAGTTGGCTCAGTCAAATGAGATACGGATATTCACACAGACACGCTGCCAATAACCTTGAAGCAGAATTACAGATGTGCACGTACGGCACTGAAACAAACTTGGACAAAATTCTTTCCGCGAAAAAACAGGGTCCCTACATATAAGGGTTAAAACTGTAATATTGAATTTTTTATATATGTACCTATTAGTTTGCGCTAAAAATATTCTCGAAACCAGTGTAAAACTAAAGAGCGAAGCTTCAAGGGAATACTGTAGGCATACCCCGCTTTTAGATACACTCTTAAAATAGTTCGTAAATTTGCCACACATGCGTATAGGAGCGCTAAGAAAGTAGGTATTGTGGAATTGTTTCCCAGACATCCATGGTAGCATGTCTAAACTTTTTATAAAACAGTCAAATGTATACCAGACTTGTATTGTAACATCTGTAAAAGTTTGCATATTTACAAGGCGGAAGTATGGTAACTGTCCCGTACTGTGTTTAGGATAATTAATTCCTAAACATTTTAGGAAGTTTTTTAGAATGTACTACTGGTGAGCACTGATTTCACTGATAGTCTGCCAGTGTTCGTCAGCAAAAACGAAACCACGTCAGTAATCAGTAATTATTTCGTCATCGCCAGTGATCGGTTAGTTTAGGAACGATTGGCAGCTATGAGCATTTAAATAAAAGAAAACTTGTTCGCGGTTACGAATTTAATTAGCAAACACAGTTTCCTAACATGTTTAGAAGCCTACATTCTTATCAGAATAATCATATTTCACAGAAGCATCCGAAAATATGCCTCTGGGAAAAATATCAATTTTATTTTAATGTAATTTTTTTCAATGGCTACTTTGGAAAAACGTTCTCAAGAAATTTTTTTTTAGATGCAGTACATACAGTCTTATGCATCACCACGACGATTTGAATGTTAATAAAAGTTTCTAGAAGACAAATGTTTTTGAATCTCGCGCCGATGTCTGTTTCCGCTAGCCACCCGAGCTCCAATGCTATCAGCAGTCACTGTAGCCTCGCACGAGGAGTCAGCCGTGAACAGTTGTCAGTGACAATCAGTGCTCGTCAACAGTATCAGAACAATAACTGACATTACTGTAACCACTGACCAGTGAAATCAGCATCGGAATGCGGCAATAGAGTTGTCTACTATCAGTAATTTTTTTAAATATAAAAGTATTTTGTAACTGGTTTTTATATACCTCAAGCAGTGGCCCGTGACATGTAGTTTAAATGTGGATTATTTCATTTCATTATGTTGATTTGTTTTCGCTGTGGATAAGAACGAATATCATTCAGATTTCACCTTTGAAATGCCATTATAAAATTAAATTTGGCTGAGTAGTTTAAGACCTAACATTCAAAAGGGGCAAAGTACCATTTTCGACAAAAATGATTTAAGTAGGCCTACATAGAAAGGTGCCAAAACATTAGGTCGAAGACATACCTAAAATGCTATCTCCTAGTGATAGTCATGCGCGTCGTACAACTGCACAATTAGATGGTTGGAGTAACATCAACACATTCTATTTCATTGAAAAAATATATATTGATGTTCATAAGTGTTTTGTATTAATTACTGTGCGATTGCTCCTATTTGCTACTTTCCTATTATTAGAAATATGTGAAACCATTTGGATAATTCCTTGTTCATTTGTTTGTCGCCATATACTGTTTTCGTCATTATCTCGAAACTTACCTTTGGGCACTTAGCCCCTTATGAATGTTAAGTCCTCAATTGTTTTATACATCATAAAACTATATAAAATTATGATATTTCCCCACATACATTTTCATAAGGCGTTAAAGACCTTTTCCCGTTTCCAGTAATATTTACGAGACAGACAAATTTTAAAATTCGATATCAATAGCGAAACATGTGAAGCGACAGAGTGCAACTCAACTCACGTGCCGTTAAACTATGGGTCCACAATAACGGTTGTTGGTGCAAGATGCGAACAATTTGCTCAGATGTGGTGCATTTGAAAGATTGCTTCATTGCAACACTAAGTAACGAACACGGCTACGCCGAGTTTAAAATTATCCCCGGGTTGAAAAGCTATTAGTGTAACTTTGTAAACTACTTAAAAAAAAAATATATATATATATAGCTCAGGTCCCGAAGAGCGTAGATAGGTTACTTCTTCCCCCCCTTCTTGTAAACTCCAACCACTTCACCCAGTGAAGATCGAGTGCTATTACTTGGGTGGTAATGCCGCCCGGTAAGTTGTCTCATTACCCCCTGCCAGTCGCCCTGATATAGCTGCCATCATCACAAAGTGATCGCTCGCATGCTGCACGTCCACGAAATAGAAGGTTGTGAAGGTCCTGGGTTCATTCCCGTCCTACACGCGCCCAACAATCTTCGAGAGACTAGTCGAAGTATCGGCGCCACGGGTACGACGTTTCTGCACGTGTGGTGAGGGAATATCCAGCAATAAACTGGGTTCGCGATATGTCAAGGTCGCCGCATACTTAGAGCCGTTATGCTATATGGAAGCTCGTAAGCGAATGAGCTGTAAGGGTTCATGTTCAAGTGCGGGTAAAAATTGCAATTTATGTTTGTATGAAATAGTTTTAGTTTTGTAGACGATACTTGTGAGTACAGATTTCTCTTACGAAACAATTTTAACTTTCACAGTTTTCTCATAATGGTGCGTCAAAGTCGAAATTGGCATGTTCTGCTGCCATGCAAATAGTGAAAAACAATTGACCAACGTAAGATAAATAATTCACAGTGAAATAACATGCCACGGGCTACGTAATAAAACATTTTAAAACAATCTCGTGCGCAATTTTTGTATTTAAAAAAATTGCTGAATTTTCAACTTTTTCCCTGAAGTTTTGCGATTTTTTAAAAACTCCATAATATTACGCCATAGTTTTTTAAATGCTTTATTGCATAGTACATGGGATGTAATATCACAGTGAATTATTTTATTCAAGTAGGTCAGTTGGTTTTCACTATTTGCATGGAAACAGAACAAGCAAAATTTGACTTTGGCGCACCGTTATGAGAAAACTATGAAAGCTAAAATTGTTTCGTAAGAGGGAAATGTAGTCTCAAGTATTGCCAACAAAACTAACACTATTTCATAAAGATATAAAATTACGATTTTATCGCACTTGAACACCCTTAAGCTGTGACCAAAATGTCTACATTTGACTTGATTCGAGGATAGCTGTATACCAGGTCGTCGTGTAGTAGGGAATAATTGCGCGGGCACAAGTGGCACCACGTGGGCAAGTCTGCAGAGATGATGACCAGCGCATGCATTTGTCACTTCTCCTCTCCCACCGCTGTCTCCTGTTAACTTGGCCCCCTTTTGTAACCGCCGCCGTCCATCGCGAGTGCACGCGACCCCGGACACTACATTGTGGGCGTGGTCTGGTCCATTTTATTCCCACCTCGCCGCTTCATAGTTTACACTCTCAGAGACAAACCAAGAACACAGACTAGAGAGTAATACAGACGCGAAATACTGCGGCGGCTCTTTTCATACGGGTGAACTTCGCCGCTTATTGGCTGCCCGATGCTGTTGATACCAGCCCCGTGTTTGGTGCATGTTACTACAGGTTTCCTATTGGCTTGGCTGCCGACTAGCATGGCAGTCGCCTTACGCTGATTGGCAGTAGGTGTTTTCGCCATGTTGCTGGCCAGCGAAGCCATGTTGCTGGCGTGTGTGACTGAGTTCGCTGTTATAACGACTATTTCACTTCTGTATACCCAAATATTCTGTACCAAGGTCGCGTTCCTTTTGTCTTCATCAAGACAGCAACTTGCAAACGCACGTCAAATACTACAGTATATTCTGTAACCTTCATGTGCGTGAGACTACAGGTTCCAACATTTTACGTAGCCAGACTTTGACATATAACACAGATACTTTACCTTTAGTACCTGGACGTTATATGTATACGATGAATATCATTTTACGGTACTAAATTTCATATTTACGGCGCCAGTTTTTGCAACATTTCTGTATGTAAAACTTTGAACTTACCTTGTGATACCTATACACAAATCCTCTCCAAGATTGCCAATGTGGTGGGCATACACAGGCAAATTTTAAACAACGGAAAATAAATGCTTTAATGAAATAACAAGTCAAATTATGTACCTGTACTAACGCATAACAAATAGTTCACTTTACTTACTACTTTTAAAAAGTTACAAGCAATAACAAGCATTATGTAATAGGTGATTCGGGATAAAGTGAGCACTCAAAAAATCCTTTTTTTTTTTTCTTCTATTTTCTGCCACAGTTTATATCTTTCCGCTGCATGTAAACATAAACATTGCCACGTGCTTTTATTTCCATAGGCTCGTACAATCTTTACATTTACATTACACTGCTCTGATAAATGTTATCTGCAATACCTACTCATTAAATGAACGGGCACTGTATATATGTTATACTCATATTAATATTAGTTATAAATACTTGCAAGTTATCGTTTTATGACACTGTTTTCTCTTCGGCTCTAATTGGTTGCGACACACACTGTTACCGTTACTTATATCGTAAATACTTTCTTTAAACTGTGATACTTATTTTGTATGAATTGTTATCATGTTTTGCTTTCTCTATGAGACTCAACCACGGCTAGCTTGCTCAAAAATTATATAACATTTACCAATGCATGCAGAGAAAGATATTACATTAAGTTTAACGTCCATTACCTAAATCAATCACAGAATATCAGGGAAAATTTAACAGTGGATTCGTTTACAGAAAAGGAAAGAAAATTGCTCAAAACATTTACGTGAGACAATGCTAATAAATAAAAAAAATATTGTAATAAGAGAAAAAAATGAAATGTAGTAGTTTGTGGCTGTCGACAAAATTGATGGATATTAACGCTCAAAAGGAAACCATAAATTGTCCTGGATTTAAGAATCAAAATAGAGGAATTACCAACTAACTACCTCCGGCAAATTTACCGAGAACCACGCGAGAGAGTCGTGCCTTAGTACAGATATAGAATAAATTGTCTCTCCAAAACTATATTCTTTCGTTCTTGTACTGATGTGCAGGCTGACTCTGTCGCTATAGAAAGAAGTCACAGTACCGTGAACAATCTTCTACTGCAGCACTTAAGGTCCTCGTCGTCCGCTCGTCCCTGTTTTCCGTCACAAGAATAGACCTCTGATTCTCGAACTATCCAGGTCGTGGGTATAAAATCGGACCTTTCTAGGCTCGCGATGTAGCATAGCTAGTCTTCCCCGTGTCCATTCCAGAACTTTTTCTTTTTTTCAAACCTTCCTACCACATAATATTCCAAAGCACTCACAACAAAATCTCCTAGCTAACCTTCTGCACTTACAATCGATACTAGGTGGTTTCCAAACAAATATTATAAAGAGAAAATGTCAACAGCCATATTAGGTTTAAATACAATTATTTACGTTATTTAGTAACTAAATATTAACATAATATAAGAACTATAGCGAGGTATTCAAAGTTAAAGTTAAAATTACGTCTGTAATATAGGCAAGTACATTAGATATATTACAACATGCGTAGTATATTAATTTGTAATTCAAAACCGCCACTATAAACACGCACGACACACGTAATTCCAAAATTCAAGTACCGTTCAGCATACTGCCACGAACGACGACGACGACGACGCAATTGTTCTTTATGTGTGGAACAGAAAAAAAAAGTTATATTCTATTTCCACATGCTCAGGCTGGCGATCGTATAACATAACAGATTATCAATGATATTCAAAAGTATTAGAAATAACTGTTTATGAATGTGTTCATCAGAAACCCATATTTATTATACAACGGACAAACACACTCATGACTCAACTCGCTTTCAAGAGAGCGAAGCCGAAGCGGCGAAAACCTAACTCTGATGCCACGTGCCGGAGGAATTTTGAACTACGTCCGTGGCGCGAGTGTTAGCGGCATGTGTCAGCGACAGTTTTGAATTCAGCGGGGGGTTGCATCACTTTGTGATGGCGCTAATCAAGTTAAATTACACAGTCAGTAGGTATGTCAATAAGAGTATAAATAAATATTTTAATGCATATGGTATACAGAGAGGTCGATTACATTTTACGTTATTTCACTAATGCTGTATTCAAATAAGAAAATTCACGGAACTGCATGCAATGATTCGTTACCAACCATTCAAACAATAATGTAACTTGTTAATGTTGACTAATATGCAGTAACGGCTAGCGATTTTTTTCAAAGGTTAAATCTTTAGTGCTCACTTTACTCCGAATGACCTATATGAAGATGTCAATGGACTAGGCCGGTGACGTCAAAACCAAAATTGTAGTTAGTTTCGTGTTCTAATGTTGGAGGCATTGTAGTGAGAATTCCTGCCAACTTCGGACGTCTTCCGTGAAAGTAAGGTCTCAACATTTAACGTGGAGTTATAACTCTCTTGTTATACGTATATGTGTGTATATACAGGTAGAGCCAAAAATATGTAGTAGCTAATTTGAAATATTTACTATGCAACAACAAACACAGGTATACCGGATGTTCGGAAATTCATACGACAAACATCTATGAAATAATTAAAGTTCAAAAGAAGTCAGTCAAAAAAGTTGGATGGTAGTGACGTCACAAATAGTATGTCAAAATTGCAGCCATATTCGTTGGAGGAAGTTTAATGACTTTCGTTATCATCCAATATATGCGAATTGGACAGGTTCAAAAATTTCTTGTATGTAGAATGGCTCAGCCAATCATAATGACGCCCTTTGTAAACTGAAATATCATAACTTTCATTCGTGCACCATGTTGGATTGGATCGAAATTATTACTGTAGTTTTAGATAAGGACATAGCAATCCAATGTAATTTAAATTGATCTACGAGTAGCGCTGTTTACTTTAAATATATCATACTAATATTTGAAATGTAGGTCTATTGAGTCCGTGCATTTGTGATTAAAATACATATAAATCTACAAACAAAAAGTGTAAAATATTATTATTCGAATTATTGCTGGAAAATTACACTTATTGTTCTTTCGTCAAGTTTTCCTGTTAATCAATTTCTTTTTTATCATTTAAATACTGAATGCTCTTAAATTGAAATAATGTGTACCAAACGTTCACACTTATTCTAAAACATAACCAAACATATAGGTTACGAGCTCCAACAAAATTTGACATTGCGACATGTCTTCAAACATATTTAATAGTAACTGGTCAACTTTATTTGACGGAAAATTTTGATGACTACATTTCGACAAGTATTCGTCGTCCAACTTAATTGTAAAATATAGTTGGAGACAAAGATCTGACAGTGTGACAAGGCCTTGAAGAAGTAAGTAAACGTTACCATACGTTATTTGTATTCTGTGCTGAAGCTTTATCGCGAGCTGAACAGCATCAAAGAAATTTTCGTTTTTTTTTTCCTTGTGCGTCCTTTGTGCGCCACGAAGACATCCCGAGCCAAGAATGACGGCAGACACATGTGCGTTGATTATTCTTACAATGTAACTTATCCAGGAGTGGTGATGGAGAAATGTGTTTAGTCAAGGGAGGGGGGGAAGGTTATAGCCCGCCCACAGTCACCCAACTGTAAATTAAGAGGAAGTTTTTTTACACACTTCTCTCAGCTCAATCTAGTCGGAAGCTCGCGGAGTTGATAGAAGCGGTGCCTACGTACGCCACTGTGGGTTCTACACCTTTCCGTCAACCACGAGGGTGTGGGGATTGTTTACTCAACGGTTTTAGTTTAAGGCTATGGTCTTTCATTTATTTCAAACCATTGAAAATAACTCGAATATTTTTTAACAAAATGTTTATGAAAAATTTGAGGCTGTGCAGTCATACGATACACAATTTTGTTAGAGCGGTTTTTAAAATAATGTTCCATTTGCTAGAAAAAAAAATATTTCTCTTAATTTTGACTTATTTTTACAACAAAATATGTGATATTTCCGGGACAAAAATATAAAAATCCATGGTGCAGGCTACTGCAACAGAAAAATTCAGATACAAACGATGATATATAAGTGTTAAACTGTCCGAATGAATTTTTGATATATGTATTCATTTGCGTTAAAAAAAATATTTTCGAAACCCCTGTAAAACTAAAGAGCGAGGTCGTAACTCTCAGTGTATGGCGTTTCACACTACAAGTAGTAGCCTGAAATATCAAGGTCCACGGAAAACAAATCAGGATGGTTATATCGGAAATCGAAAAGGACCAGCTGTAATATCATTTATTAACAGTCAACAAGGTTGTCAAATTAATATGTTGACAAATAGGCAACTGTCAATACCTGTTTGTCTACGACCGTGACGGTAACTATAGCCAACAAAATTACCTAACCATATTTCGCAACCATGTTAACGGTCAGACCTCGCACCTCCCTCCCGCCTCTCTCATTCCGTCGCTGCTCCACACACATCTCACATCATCCATTCCTCTAGGCACAGACTATATAGTAATACAGACGTCTAATGACGTGGAGGCTCATTTGATACAAGCGAACTTCGCCGCTTATTGGCTGCTCGAGGCTGTTGATACCAGCCCCGTGTTTGTTTGACTTCTACATGTTACTCACAGCCATCTTTAGTAGAAGGCCGAAGTTTGAATGTGGCAACACTGCATCGGGAGGCTTGCTGCTTGTCACTTCTTGGCCACCCTAGTCTCTGCAACGTGTATAGATGCAGCTTCAGTGGCGTGTACACGTCTACACTGACTAGGGCAGCCAATGAGCGACCGGCAGCAGGCCTCCGATGCAGCGTTACCACATTCAAGACTCCGGCCTTCTACTAAAGACGGCCATGTTTTACTACATACAGGTTTCCTATTGGCCTGGCTGCCGGCTAGCATAACAGCTGACGCTGATTGGCTGTAGGCGTTTCTGCCATGTTGCTGGCCAAGGGAAGCCATTTTGCTGGCGTGTGTGACCGAGTTCGCAGTTCTACAGGCAATTTCACTTCTGTATTCCTAAACATTCTGTGCTCTCGGGCCGGAGGGCGACAGGCATGTCTCGCTACTCGAGTAGCCGACCCAACCTTCACCCCGGCCTTCTCTCAAACACACGGTGACCCTGCCAGAAGGCGGGGATACGTGCTGGATTTTCAATAATATGATGCCACAGTCTATACATTTATCATTCAAGCGAACTTTCTCTTGGCTGCAAAACCAGGAAATTACGTAGGAAATGCAGTGCGTTATTTTCATAATTGGAAAATTCAAATTATAACGTAACCAGGAATTGCATTCCGTTTATTTTCCTATTCAGCATTTATTCCAGTGAAATTCAGCACAACGTGTATTAGCAATGCAATTATTCATTTCGTGATTAATTTGTCTGCTGTCGGAGGCTGTTCAATACACTTCTTGCTCCGGGGTAAGGTTGATGACCCGCGCGGTCAAGTGAGGATACTTTGACAGTGTCAATAGTCATGTCGATGGATCATACTTAAGGGTGCCGCCTACCACACACTTAAAATATAATGCAGTACGTTCGTAAATACGTATTTTTACGAAGCTATTACACATGTGCCCACTGTGCCAACGAACGGAAAGTAAGTATACTCAAAACATCACTCAATTAGAAAAAAATTTTTTTGACCTCTCAAAATGGCTAAAAACAACGTATTCAACCGGTTATACCTGTAAAACTACCCTACAAATATACAATGGACTTTGCTTAAAAAATGTTCACCATTAAAAAGGTGGGGTCACCACTGAAAGTGTCAGTCAGGCGAGTGATCTATACGATACCACTGCACGCCATTTCACTGTCTTGCGGTAGAGGCGATACCGCAGCACATGAGCCGGTCAACATCGCCCTTGGCGCCATGCTTCACTCAAATACACGGCCTGTAGGCAGGTGCCTTAAGGGTTTAAATATTTAAATAGAAATATTTTTTCTTGACTAAATGGACCCAAAACATATAATTTGAGTCGTTCAACGTTACCCTTGCAGTCAAAGATCATAGCAAAGTATACCCACTCAACGGAACGTAATTCGGCGCTCGTGTCAATATTCCGGATACGATTATAAATATTCTGACTTCCCCGATCTTTCCAATTTTTTTTACATAGTTTAGGTTTATACACGATAAAGAATGTTTCCATTTTACTAAAAATTTATTTCAAAACTAATTGCTAGTTATTTTTTGGTCTAGAAAGAACAAAAAAAAAGTTGTATGTTTTCATAATTTTGTAAAGTATATGTTACATTTCAACGTTCAACTACAGTATTATTCGTGCGTACCGTTTGACACATGACCAGTGCAACCACAACTATTGAGTCGAAAACGAGTTGTTAAGATTAAATATTATAAAAACTATGTTATACTCAGTTGCTTAGAAGTGTAGCACATTTGGTCAATTCTTGGGTGCTTACAGACACAGTTAGAATCGTGCACTGCAGAGTAATTCATCTGGGCATCTTAGGAGTAAAATATTTACCATATGATTTCAGAGTGTAACGAAGAAAGAGTGTATTGTAGCCTAGGAGCCGAACATAACAACGATAATAAAATTTATTGAATTCAGGGAGCTGAAAAATAAATTTGTCATTTTGTTTATTTACATAGACAGTGAAGTGGATATGATCTGCAACGAAAACGATATTTCTAATGTAAAGTTGATGTATAAACGGATTAAGGGGTCCGCCTCGTTGCCATAAAATCACACTGCAGCGTGTTTGAAGAAAAAGTTTTACACCGAAACTAATACACGTGTGTTCACGCCGTTTCTCTACGAAAAGAACACACACTTCAGACGACTGTCCTTAAGTACTTTCAAGACAACACACGTATTAGAAATCCCCTTTTAGGGCACGTCAACATGGGTTAAAACGGGGTTTTCAGGCTGCTATAGCGGAAAATATACTAGCCGAATACATGTGAAACCACTTAAGGGTAGTGCATTGGACTTCAGTAAAGTGATTTCGTAAATAAAACAATAGGGTCACCACTTAAAGTCCCATAGGAAATTTGTTTTTTTCGCGAAGACTGCACGCCTTAAGCGTAGAGGCGACGCACCGTTGTATGGCCCATACGACGTCGCCCTTAGCACCATACCTCACTCACACAAACATATGCCACGAGGCGGGCTCCTTAACGTTTGAAACGGTTGAACAATGATAAATAACTAAATGCGACGAACCTGGTCATTCCCAATTTTCCACAATTCATTTTCCAATGTATGTATAGACTAATGTTGGTAAACAGACAAAACTGTTTATAATCCAGCTTCATTTGCCTTGGTCTTACTCTAGGTGAAGGGCCCTGAAAAATTCTCGATTTCTTTTAGGCTCAAGCTAGAATTCCACCAAATCTACGTTCGTGCCACTTTTCATAATTGGCCCTGAACTTATTTGACACCTCCTGTAAATCGCTGAGCCAATAATGAAAATTTAACTAAATGCAGGCCCATCTCACAGTGTCAGCGAGCAGGCAATGAACAGCTGCTGTTAGCTTGAGTGCACATATATTCTTGGAGCCTATCCTACAAGTCAGTGTCTGTACTCTAGACGTGTTACTCTACTCTGAGGATACAGTTTTGGAACACAGCCTGGAGAAGCGTGAACATGGGGCGGGGGACGTAATTCGTAGTTTAGTATTTAGTTTACAGCTAGTAAAATTCTAGGTGAAACACTAAATACTCGATAGCACTCTGATGGAAACATGCTGGACAGCTAAGTTACCAGCTGGAACGCGACGACCCTATAAGCATGAGTGCAGACGACGGGCGTACGTCGGCCCGCGGGAGTGTCCCTCGGAGAAAAGAGTGACGTGCGGACTGGGCACTTGGAAGCTCCTAGCCGTTAATTGAATGCTACGTTTTATAGTTGTTTGCTGTGCGAAGAGCCGCACAGAGAGATAGAGAAAGAGAGAGAGAGAGAGAGATGCCAGCGAGGAATCCCGCGAGTGGCCTACCCGGGGTCGTAAACTGCGAACCCCCCACCGCCCCTCCCCCTAACACTGGACCAACCATCCACCGTCGTATTTCCTACGTCCGAGCCAGAAGAAGACGGAGATAGCCGGGGTTCAACGAACGGTCTCCCAACACACACACACATTCATACACACATGCACGCGCGCAGACTCCGGGTGCGGTGGATCCCGCACACGTGAGCGCGCAACAGCGGTTCAAGTACCTACGCAGGTAACTGACGACCTAGCGAAAGGCTCGTACTATCCTCTCGCCATTTTGTGCAGTCGCGAGGAGTTGCACACTCTAAAAAAAATTGTAAATTTTACAAGGTATTCTATGTGCTTTTACAAATCCTTGTAAAAGTTCAAAGATATTGTTTGTAAAATCATTCGTTTGTAAAGTTAATAATTCTGCAACTGACAATTCCCGCACCGATTTTTTTTTGTAAAAATAGCAAGGCGTTTCTTTGCAGTTTCACATCCTTTCGTAAACGTACAAAATTTCCCTTGTAAATTATTTGCTTACGACGATACAAAGAATTTCTTGGTAAGAAAGACATAGGGAAAATTTTAGTATACAAATATCACGGTATCGCGGAAAATATACAGTTAATACAAAATCACATATTTCGTACTGCATTTTAATGGAATAATGTGAATTTTCATAAAGAGTACTTTGTTTAAAACAAAAATGAATACGATTAATACATACATTAATATATATAGAAGTCAACTAAAGTCTAGTGATACTGAAGTCAAGGTGATCTAGGAGAAAGAACCGAGGTACGTGTGTGTCGGGACAAGAGTTCGAATCCGAACACCTACTTAATTTTTTTTATATATATAATTTAATGTAATATTTTTTATTTCATAATTTTTATTGTATGAGTTAGCAGTTATTATTAAAAAATCGAGAATTTAAAATTCAATTATTTCCTTGTTGCAAGTACAACCCCGGCTATCCCTTATAATTTTTCAATAAAAAGCTATGTATTTTTTTACAAAGACAACTTTTGTAGTTTTACTGGGCTTCCAAGCATTTTCTATGTAATAGTACAAAAAAATTTCCAGTGCAGCGTTGCGTATTAAGAGTGGCCGTTTCCGAATAGTGCTTTGAAGGATCCTTCGCACCCTCGCATCCTTGAAAAGTGCATCATGAAGGATGCGACCATTTTTTATTCGTGTCTGAATTCTACCGAGAATCCAAGATGCACCCTTCCACACGTCCTTGGCTCAAGGTCGCGTGGCATGCATCCTTGTGCCCTTGCGATAGTCTTTTATTTGAATTTAGATTCGGATGGTATATTTATACGTAAAGTCACCCTTAACCGCGAAGGATTCATTGCCGCGAAGGTTGCGGGGATTCAGGAAACTAATGATTAATTATATGAATTCGGAAACAGCCAGTGTGTACGGGTTTCAAATTTCTGCGTTTGACGCTTGGTAACAGCTGGAGCGATAAGAGCCAGAGTGCCACGCTCGAAGAGAAGCAAATCGCCTCTATTCGCAACGTACCAAATTGGCGAGCAAGGTTTTACTTGTAGTTGATTTCCTATAGGACTTTAAGCGATGACCATAAAATATAATTTTTGTATGGCATGTAGTAAAGGTCAACACTTGTTTATAATTTTACGTTTTAAGAATTCGGGTGGAATTTTCGGAGTTTAAAATAAGCCATTTTTAGTCATTTTGAAAAGCACGAGAATCATGTTTATAAAAACCTGCTGAAATGTTAAAATTATAGTAGCTTAGTTTCAAGTGTGTGTCCTTTTCGTAAGAGAAGGCATGTATGCCTTAACTGCGCCTAATAAAGACGATTTTATTATTATTATAAATAAGTTAGGCCGTTTAGCACAAGAAAGAATGCTCGTGACACGCTGCAACATCGCCCATGCGCCATGATGTATAACTTCCCCGTTCAAGGCGAGAAGACAAGGAAGTGATAAGGGCCAACCTGCTAGGCTTTCTTATGAAACCATCGCCTCCACACGCGGGAGTGTTTCTGTATTGGTATTTTTCCTGTGACTACAATTTTATTCGAGGGTAATGAGTAAGTGAGAGAATTTGGTGCATAGTCATCTTTAACTTGCATTTTAAGAACCGAACCAACCGTCTTACGATTCAGCGTACAGCATTTTTTTCTTCTGTATTTTGTACTAACAGAAGCTAACTTAAGCTAGCACGTACCCAAATTAAATTACGTGTCACAGGGGAGGGAAAGTGGTCTGAGTGACGCTTGCACTCAAATGTCGGTAGAAGTGTATGATGCGTAGTATGAGTCTTCCTTTAGGCACTGATGAAACCCCCTTCCCCCCCTCATACTTTCCTCCCTCCACACAAGACAAACCGAGATTGCGTAACTAGAAAGAAGGCCGAGCCAGACCCTTCATTCCATCCCCGTCAACATTAGTTTCCCACCACAACGCTCGTGGAAGTGCCTGAAACAATGGCTTCGACCGACATGCCAGCCAGCTATGCCGGCATTTCCATCCGCAGTCGACTTTTGAAAGGAGTTTGCTACGTTTGCCCTATGTACGGAGCTAGTGCGCCGTAGCATGTCTGCTTGTGCCATACTTACCGTGCTGAGCTTTCATTATTCTCTCCATGTTCAAAATTATTCCAGACACAGTTATTTCAAAACATTACAGTATGGTCTTAGCTAACTACCTTACCCTGCATTATGCATGAATACAAGGGTCGATTTTGGGCTTGTTTTTGCTTTATAACCTGTAGCCTACTTTTACCTGCCCTTTATGTGTTTTTGAAGATGAAAATTGACGCGTATATTCTATAAAAATATAATAATTATCAGACGCAATAAACAAATGAACGAACTTGGTTGACATTGTTCCTTGTAAATTATTAAATGACTATCTAAACAAAATACAATGTAATCAATTTTAAAAAAAGGTATGCAACAGAACATTTCCGGCTGTGAAGACACGTTTAGAAAAATCAAGCTTGAACCTACCGGTAATACTGCTTCTTTGCATCAAATAATGCTATTATGTTATCAGGTCATGAAATTATCTACGCGTAATCAAGAAACTATTAAGACAGTTTGAGGTAACAGTGATGTCTTACAAATAAATGGCAACCAAATTACACCTACTGACAATCAAGCAAAAAATAAGTGCATATAGTCGCAACATTTTAATTGTTTTAATACTCTTTATATTTGTACGAGACTTTGTATAATAGGCGTACATTGTGCCTATGCTGTACAGTAACGAAAATTTTCTAGCTTTCATAATTGTTGTATAATGACAAGTAAAAGCCAAAATTTCAATACAACGGTTTTATACAAGAAACGAAAACCTACTGACTTACAGAAATGAAATAACTCACACTGAAGAATAGTGTCGCGGGCTACGTCTAGACGAGAATAAAAAATCACATTGAATGTATTTTGTATTTAAAAAAAAATGCTGAGTTTGAAATAAAAATACTGTCAACTTTCTGTATTAAAAAAAAAAAAATACAAAAAATTCAATGACATATTTTTATACCTGTCTAGTTTTAGCACGTGCCACTTTCCTTTATAGGCGGTTCGGGATAAAGTGAGCACTCAGAAAAGCCCTGCTAAAGTTCTACTTGCAGATAATTCGTATCTTTCCGCGCGTAACGGCTGACGCCTGGAAACATCTATCCCCTCTGGACACATCACTTTATGTTTGCGCGTGTAAGATAAAATGTACAGTCAGTATGAATCGATACAGTTTGATAAAAAAATTACTAATAATTGTATACAATACAATTATGTCGATTTCGATTGATTTTGTTTCAGTTTTGTTGAATTTAAATAGGAAAATACATGGAACTATTTTGCGTAATTTCGCTGCCAACCATACAAGCAGTAAGGGGACTATGTGTCATGTTTTATTACATGCAGTAACGGCTAGTGATATTTTTCAAAGGTTTAATTTTTAGTGCTCACTTTATCCCGAACGGCCTTATAGTATGAATTCGTTTCGGTAAGTCGATTGGTTTTCGTTTCTTGTATAAAACGGTCTTATGCAAATTTTGGCTTTTACTTGTCACTTTACAAAAACTATGAAAGCTAGAAAATTTTCGTGACTGTGAAAACTAGCAACAATGTATGTCTACAAAACAAACAATATTTCGTACAAACATAAAAAATATTAAAATAATAAAAATTTTGCGTGAACTCTCCCCTTAAACGCGATTATACTATAAACCAGTAGTGTCAGTAATTCATGGGACTAGTCACGTATTGTATGAAAATAAACATGCCTCCATTAGAGGTGACACAGACGACTTAAAAACTTCTTAATCTTTCTCATGGCGTAACGTATGACAAGATGAAAGAAAATAAATTTAATCTTGGAATTGTTTTTGCTGTGCGGGCTTATGAAAGTCTTGTTGATGCCATATGCTTCAAAACAGAAAACTTAATACACTAAGCACATCGCATCCTAAAATACAGGATCAACCAAGACCAAAAGTAAATAAATATTACTTAAGAATTTTTTCAAGACCTCATTTACTGTGCTAAATCTTATTCGGAGAACATTATCTAACTGCCTCCATACTTCTCAGCTCTGAGTTATACCTTAGATCCCAACTAGGAACAAAACTAATGATAAGTCCTGTAAGTATTTATTACCTCTAACAGTGTCACACTCGTTTTGCACATGTAATTACATAGGTATTACCTATTACAATTGCGAATGTTATACACTCCGCAAAACTAGAATATCGCCTTTGCACAAAATTACGATTACCATAGGCACTGCAAATACATCATAAAGGGGAGCTCCCATTTTACATAGTAAAAGCCACCTTACTTAATAAATCGCAAAACAGCCGGCACCTTCTTTCAACGCTAAATAAAATTAACACAATTAACAGCTTTTGACTTAACTATGATTCTATGAATAATGAAAACTCGACCAATGCACATCTACCTATTTTGTCATACGTCTTGTCGAGCGAATGTTGCTGGGAGTTTGGAAACAATCAAACAAAATAACTATGCTTGTTATAGAAAATGTATAAGACAGTGTTAGCTGTTGGCAACGCTGATCCAGGAGGGGGGGGGGTATGGGGCTCTGGTCCCCCCTTTAACCTTTAATGTATACTTTAATCTGTAAAATATTACAAATTTTAAAAGTGGTATTTTCAATTATTTATTTAGAGAAAGCCTTAAATAGCACCATGTTGCACATTAAAAACTAAATTTTTCCGGGGGATGACCTCCGGATCCCCCCTCCTTCTTATAATCGTGGTGTGAGCATAGCTACTTTGTAGGGAATACCCCCTCTCCAAAAATAAACCTAGAGTTTAGTCAGCCACAGGCATGGGCTAAATTTCTTTACATGCTTGAAGGTTATTTGAAACGGAGTATAATAAACTTCATTCGTTCGATATCGGTCCGTGTACTAAAGTGAGAACAGTAAAAGAATGCGCACGTGTTTTTTCTCCCCTAAAATGCAGTACAGTCCGCGTTCAAATCTAATGCCGCTCGGTGCATGTCTTCAAATTTTATTTCCCAGTTGCTAATCCTACGTTTAAGGGGGATTGATCCCTGTCAGATCGATTTTGCGGTTTTTCTTACAAATCAGGGAATAGAGACATTGGTTTACTTTTTTCACGCTGACAAGGCATAGTTTATTGTTTCATTCACTTTTTGGAATCCATATGGCATTGTTTCTGTTAATTTTGTGGCCTCTGTAGTCGCTCCCGTAAATAAAGCAAATTTTCCTTTTCAGCTATTTCCTGTTGCAAAATAATGAATTTATAATGGTTCCAACTATGATAGAAAATCGAATAAGTTTGTATCTATGCCTTGTCGTGACAAAAATTCTGATACATCGACTGGAACAGAAGTTATCTAGAAGAAACGGATAAATCCAAGGTGGTAGGGATCAATACCCCTTAAACATTTGGCAAAACCGGAGCGTTGTTATTCTGTGTACACATACAAATACATAGCTCTACGTACATACATGATTCATGTAAATTACATGACATTAGCTACACATTATACCATGAGCTTAGTACAACTTCTAGGTAGTTAACGTAATGTTTCCAAGTTTAAGTCATCAGCAGAAGTCTACACTGTCCTTATTGTTCCAATTGATGTGTATATAAACTGTTGTTGCAGCACATTTGCATTTTAGAAAATAACTACGTGTATGACAAAAGCAATCATCAATGTTACACGTAGATATCTCGACATCTCCAGCTACCTAGTTACCAAGTATAGGCCGTTCAAGATAAAATAAGCACTGCATAAAGTTTTCTTTCAGCCGTTTTGCACCTATCTTTACTATTTTAAATACTAAAACTTTTCTGTTACTGAAAGCCAGTATAAACGTTTCAACACTTTCTATTGGTCCAATTAAACATATTTTTCATTAATTATAAGTTCTTCTGCGTGCTAAGTTTATAGTGAACAGCCTATAGTTGCGTTATCCACGATGGACACTACTGTCTCCTGTGACAGTTAACCGTTATACACCACGTTTCACAGTAATGTTGTGAGAGTAGTATCATCGCAACATGCAGGCGCTAAACTGATTTACGAACGAGCACCGCTGCTTATTTGACAGGTGTGATTGGCATAAAGGATTGGCTACATGTCCCTCGCTTGGGAAGAAATGAGTTTACTGCCAAGAGACGGATTAGTAAATGACAAATTAGTGTAAACCAAACGAACGATTAGACGTGATGTTACTATGCACTCGGCAACTCAAATTACAAATCTTCACCTAACATGAACTGTGATGTAACGCGCCATGCGTGTTTGTTTTACATGAAACTGCTAAACTTATTCCAAATATATTTATCTATTAAAAGAAATCACACTTAAAGCAATGCTTCCATGTTCTTCATTGTAGATGATATGTAGATTCCTAGTTTAGCAGTGGTTTCGAAAATATTTTTTGTAACGCAAATTAATACATATTTAAAAAATTCCTTTGGTATTTTTAACACTTATGTAGCAACGTTATTGAATGAATTTTTCTGTTTCAATACACCAAACAGATTTTTAGATTTTTGCCCCCGAAATAGTACACATTTTGTTGTGAAAATTAGCCAAAATGAAGCAAAATAATTTTTTTCTCGCAAACGGTACATTATTTGAAAAAAATATACGATCTGACAAAATTGTGTATTGTATGACTGTACACTGTCTCAAATTTTTTCAAAGCATTTAGTTAAAAAATATTTGAGTTATTTGCAATTGTTTGAAATAAACGGGAGATCATGGCCTTAATGGACATTCAAGTCCTATTCAATTATTTGTGTTATATACGGTTTGTTGCATACAGCGTTAACTTTAGTTCTATGTATTTCTTGTTGAAAATCTACGATTTGAGAAAATGTTGTGGGCACCATGTGTACGATGTACGATATTAGTCGTTTTATGCGCGGTTGCTCAAGGGAAGTTCTTGAATTGATCTAAGATCACTTGCTGGAACATCTACAGGTGTTTACGAAACAAGAACAGAACTTGATCCAAGTAATTTTAAACGTGATCCTAAACTGTCGGTATTTCTTGGTTCAAGAAACGACCCAAGATTATAGCTGTTACCAACTTTGTGGTAGCCATATTTGTTATAGTTTCGAAATGTTGGTGAATTTATTTAAAGATAATTTATGTACGTCAGCGAAGGTAATGAGTTTAAAAGAACGTTGCATCGTAAATTAGAAGTTAACTCAACAAAAAAATTCCTAAGAACCTTGTGAATTAAGAACGTCTGCTACATGAAAATGTTTTTCTTTTAGAGACACAGAGAAGGAGTGAAAATGTATACGTTGATGTGCAACATTCTAAACTGTGGCAATCGAGCAAGGTGGCGCAACTGTAACAATCGGTCTCGCATTCGGGAGGACTCGTGTTCGATCCCCAGCTGCGGTCATTATGATTTCAGTTTTCCATGGTTTCCCGAAATAGCTCCAGGTGAATGCTGGGATGATTCCTTAACAAAGGACGTTTTATAGTTCATTTCCTTACGTAAAGTTGTGTCTAACCATCTGTAATGGTTTAGCTGTCGACGAAACGTAAAGCCGATTTAAAAAAGTTGCCCGCAATGTTTCGTTGTTCGTCTTGAACTATGGAAATATATATGGAGACCCTATTATTTAATTGGTGAAAATATTGTTTTCTTGATTGAGCTATTTACTACATATACGTAGTAAATAGCTAAATCAAGAAAACCGACTGGTTTCATTAAATACAGGAAGACCTAAGACAAGCTGGTATCAACAAGGAAATGTTTGTTTGGAGAAAGAGGAAAACTCAGAAACAAAATTATGAACACAACAATTAAAGTAAATGAACCGAAGAACAGAACAAAGGAAACAGGAGCACAGTCGAAGAAGGAAGAAATTTTGGGAATAGAAGAGGAAGAAGAGAATAAGTGAAAAATGAATTATCAAGAGACGTTAAAGTTCAAACACTGTCCCTAAGGGTACAAAGTATTAATAATTATATATATATATATATATATATATATATATATATATATGCAAACACATGTATATATTATAATATACGTATGTCTCTTGCATCTAGTTCCCTAGTGTAAGTAGGTTTAATGCTTGCATTTCTTCATTGTACGTGTTAAGGCCTTGTTACGGAGTTTTGCAGTGATTTCGAAAATATTTTTTTTATTGCTACCTAATACTCATTTCAAAATTTCGCTGCACAGTTTTGACACTTATATGTTATAATTCGTATCTGAATTTTTTTTTGTAGGATTATACTGAACGGTTTTTTAGATTTCATTACCCAAAGTACCACGTATTTCGTCGTGAAAATAAGCAAAAATGAAGGAAATTATTATTTTTTTTTGCTGGTGAATGGTACATTATTTTAAAAAACGCGTCCACAGTATTGTGCATCGTGTGATTGATTGCACATTGACTCAAATGTCTTCAAAACTTTTGGTTAAAAAATATTTGAGTTATTGGCACCAGTCTGAAAAAAAACTCGGGAACAAGCCCACTAGACATTGCGAACGACATCCGACAGCGCGCCACTTGACATTCTATGACCAAAGGTGACTTGGTTGTAAAAGTTAGCGACTGTACTTCAGCCCCACCGTTCCAACTACTGGTGTAAAAAGTCGCCGTCCGTAGTTAATAATCTGTAAAACATTAAGCTACTGCAACCAAGTCTGCCGGGTTGTTTAATAAGTGTGTGTAGAACAGGTAATTCTCGTCCAATCACCGGTGACTTGGCTTTCAACTTGCGTAGTTTAATGAAGCTGCATGGAACACATCTTTACAAAAAAGGCAAATGCACTAGAGCGTTAAATCCTGGCCTCCTTTTAATTATACGAATATCACTCGGTACGAGTCTAAGTAGAAAATGCACCTATCTAAGTTTGCTTTCAGCGATAGTTTTGAATTAACTATATCATCAGGGCTCATAACGCAGGGCCGTCATTTAAGATTTTTCTTGAGGGGAGGGGGAAGATTTTTTTGGAGACAGTGACCTTCTTGCGTGTTTTTTTATTAATTAAGCCTGTATAAATTAGAAACTTTAGTAATAATAAACTTCAATTTTATGTGCTTACGTAAGTATTATTTAAATAATAATTTTGTACACTTTTCCTTGTAAATCCAAGGGGGGGGGGGAATTTTCCTTTCCCCCTGCTTTTCCCTAAATGATGCCACTGCTCGAACAGTCACGATGCATGCTTGCAAGTTATCTATGTAATTCTACCAAAAACGTGCAGATCGTAAGGACGCTTGGAAAAGTGTTATCCAAAACTATCCTCACTACTTATTTTAAAGAAAATGCCAGTACGTCTTTGAACCTGTCTGCAATCTTCCTGTTGAAGATTCGCCTAAAAACGACTGTAATCTATGGAATCATATTTTCATAGGACGCAACTAGTAAAGTCTATTGGTTATGTTTGTGTCCAGTTATTACATTTTGTGATTGACCAGTCTGAAAAAAGTAGTTTTTGACGGCGTTGGTAAGGTAAACGGGCTTTACGTCTCTTCGACAGTGAGGATATTACGGGCGGAGACACATAACTTTCACACAGTGACTTACGGACTGAGCGAGGAATCGGCCATGGCCCTGGAGCAATTTCGGGAAACCATGACATATACCGAAATCAGGATGACCAGAGCCGAGGATCGATCCCGGGTTCTTCTGAAAACGAGTCCTGCGTGTTGCATCACCTCGTTTGACCTTGAAGGACTTCGGATAAGTATAAGATGTGTGCCGTTTTGAAAGTACTATTTCGACGTCGTCTAGTAAACATATATTTTTTGTGTAGGTAAACACATTTAGGACAAGCTTAATAATTCCGTCAAAAAGAAATTACTTTCTTCAAACACGCTGCAGAGCAGTTCAAAGAGGCATTTAGGTGACCAGCTTAAACCGAATATTGATTCCTAGAAAATGTATCAGTCGCGAAATAACAGGGTTCCTCTACAAAGCCTCCCGACACCCTATTTAACAATATTTGGTTTCCGTAAACGTGTCGATTCTGTGCTCGTTGAAGAGCTCATTTGCAGACGCGAGTCCGTGCTACAACGGGCGTACTTGAGCCACTCTTGCAGGCATGGCCAACGCGTAGGACACTATTGTGACGTCGGCTCCGTGGGAAATTGGCGCCGCAAGAATCTGCGAGGGTCATCGACGGAAGACAGCGGGGGAAAAAGAAGAAGAAAACAAGGAGGAAATGTAAACAAAGAACTAAAGAACGCGACGCGGCGGGTGGATGGCACGCGAAGCGGCGTCGGCATTCCACCGCGACCTCAAGAGTTAAGATATATTTCCTAGGAGAAGACAAACGCCAGTTGACTATTTTGTGCATAGAGGTGATGAAGCAAGCTGTGAGTGAGCTCAAGTCAGCCTTAAGGCCACACCCGGTAGTTTAGTAGTGGTTTTAAAAAATAGATATATTTACTTTAAAGCAAGAAGCAAGACAATGTTTATAGCAAAGAATCCGTACATAGATATAGTACAATGTGTACCTAATTTTTGGTAGCAATATACCTCACAGTTTTTAAGACTTTCGCACCCAAGGTATCACCAATTCTGTTATTAAAATAATCCAAAATCAAGTAAAATAATTTTTTCTCGAACGAATGGTGTATTATTTTTGCAAAACGCCTACACAGAATTGTGAACTGGATGGATGCTTGTCATCTTGAATTTTTCCAAAGCTTTCTGATAAGAAAGTTTTGAGTTTTTTTACCAATGTGGAAGAGAACTACTTATCAAGACCGAATATGCGCTTTGTAGTCCAATAACACGCTAATTATATACGTAACATGCACCAACAGCGAAAGGATTGAATCACGGATGCAAGAATGTACTTATTTCCCCAAGGTGAGGTTCGCCTCTCATGATGAATTATTCATCTACGAATCATAACATTATTTTCACTGCAATTATTAGAAATGTTGTACTGCGGGGTTGGTCCCCGGATTTTCGCACGTGGGAATCGTGCCGGACGATGCCGCTGGTCGACGGGTTTTCTCGGGGATCTCCCGTTTCCCCCGTCCATTCAATCCGACGCTGCTCCATACTCGCATCATGTCATCCCCGCCAGCGCTAAAGACCTCGATGTTAAGCGCTGACCAAAATCTCTTTCACTCACTAGAAATGTTGTGTTACAACGCTATAATTTACAACTGCTTTCCGTGTTTGTCACTCATTTCGTTATACGTATAACTAGGTGACTTACAAGACTATATATAATATATTTATGATACTAAAGAGCTAAACATTATTCAAATAAGTGTTACTAAAGAATAGAAATGAAATTTAAAAAAAATAACAGAAATACCAATATGGCCTTAAGAGGGAAAAATCGTCGCCACATGATTATTTTATTCTGTGACATTACTTTGTTGGATAAATTTGTGGGACTTTAATCTAATTTTAGAATAGAATACATATTGATACGATTTTAAACATCAACGATCAAAGTTGCCGTTACTTTTGCTACAGATCTAATTGCAGTTAAGAAAGTGCTAAGAAGTTTCCAACTGTAATTACGTATTTGTTATCAGAACAAAATAGCAAAATCAACGTATGATATTTCGTTGACCGAACAATGGATGCAGTTCATCAGGCAAAGTGCCTACGCCTGGCAGTGAAATGTTTGGTTGACGTAAATGTAACAATTTGTTCGGAAGTGCACAAATATACATATTTTGTTGCGCCAGCCAAATCCTTTGTGTTTGTGTACGCCGTTGTTTGTTATCGCACTTCGAGAGGTACTTTGCCATTTCTGATTTTAAAAATTATTTTAGCTGTATTCGTACTTAATAACGCTCCATTCTGGTAGTCTGAAAAAATCGTCTCAATAAAATTGTTTCACAATTTTACACGGGGTTACACAATTAGTCAACTTAAAATGGTATCTAGGTAGAGGGGAGATGTGTATAATGTTTGGTGCAGTGGCGAGGTTAAATAAAACCTTGCAGTTGCACAAAAAATACACAATTAGTCAACTTAAAATGGTATCTAGGTAGAGGGGAGATGTGTATAATGTTTGGTGCAGTGGCGAGGTTAAATAAAACCTTGCAGTTGCA
>PNEQ01053669.1:30569-56245 GCA_003012365.1 Medauroidea extradentata | reverse complement strand
AATTAACCAGCTTTTTAGGCAAGTTGGATCCTGATGTATCCCTCCGCCGCTCGGCCGAGTAAGTCAGAGTGTTCGCCCGGGAGTTTGGTAGTTGGGGCGTCATGGCGGAAGGAGGAGGACGTGTTGGACGGGGCAGAGGGGTTGTGAAGCCTAGAGGGCGGATTCGGGAGTAAAGTGGGCGGTATTGCCTGCGATGCTTTGTTGTTCATCATTTTTTTTTACTAGTTAGGATATCTAAGTAGGTAGGTGCACTGAACAGATGCACAAGTGGATATTACGTTTTGTTATTTTACTAGACAGTCGGGAATTGTAGCATTGTGTATTCTGTAGTTTTTTTTTTGTTGCTGGTTGAGCAAACCCCCAGGCATATCACGTCTGCAGAAAGACCTGGACGAACACTCTAGACTACGTCAAGTTAAGCACTGGTATCACCCTTTAATGTTTACGTGTCGAAGTTGAAAAGGTTACTGGAATGAATTTAAGTGGTTAAGCAGTGAGTGTTCGATGTACAAGTGAACCATTAAATATAAAAAAACTAAACGGAAACACTTTTTTTTCTTCTTTTTTTTTTATATATGCCCACTTAAATGTTTTCTCTCTACGCGGACACCGTTCGAAATACCTCAGACTATCCGGGCATGTAAAACAAAAGGGAAGTATTTCTAATTTCTAAAGGACTTGTCAAAGTCATCGCTCGCTGAAATCAGCTGCCGCCAGTAATGGAAGGTAGCTGCAAGGAATAAACAGCACAACAGACAAGCAGAGAGAGAGCGTGCACCGTCACATTCTGCCGCCCCGAATAGGGACATCATAACCTCAAAAATAAGCTTCTAGATAGCAACGACAGTGCGAACAGAGTGACGTAGCGGACCCATTACACTACTCACGTGTGTAAATAATGTGTTTAAATATATTTTGTGTGTTTCAATTTTATTTTTAACAGCAACACGGGAAAATAGATGGTGTCGCGGGGGAAGTTTCGCACGGACTGAAATAGTTTTGTTTTTTCATCAAGAGATGTATGGGTGTTGGTATAATATGCCTGCAGCAGCAGACGAATGCAGCACCACCCACTAACGATACTTTTCACCTCCTTCTAGGATATATAAGGAGGGCATTTCGCCCCAGTAGTCAGTCGTCTAGGCCCTGGTTTCCTCTCCGGGCTCTCCACCCTTATCCTCCACTACCACACACGACTGCTTCCTGACCCAGGAAGCCATAGTCTGCATCCTTCCCACCGACCTCAACTTTGTGCCTTCAGGTTTGCTTTAAGGGAATTCGCGACACCCTATACAGTGCGGGAGTAAAGGGAAACACACCCTATTAGTTGCAGTGGCCGCCATGTGGTGCGCCCCAGTCATGGCATAAATTGGCAAATAATCCCCCGCGGAAGTTGTGTACATGTATCGAGGCTCCGACCACGTGGTCACAGAAATAATTGTGTTACAGTGAGAGTGTAACATTAAATTGTAAATAACAGACAAGAGTAAAAACTTGTAAACACGAAGAAACCCATGAATACAAAGTATGTAAACATTACAGTGTGTTGTCTTTCCATACAATGTCTGATGACAAAGTGCTCATTATCAACATATACCCTGAAGAAACGTTAGACGAGTAGAGAGAGCGAGCCGCAATTGCACGCCGCAGCTCAAGCTCGCTTTCCAAGCTACTGCCAGTAGGTCTCATTCCAGAGCCACATAAAGTACAGGGAAAATCACTCTCTCTATCGGCCCAGAGTCGGCAATATCGCACTCGCGATACAGGGAATCAGCCACCCTGGTGGAGGCCTGACAACTTAAGCTGAGTCTTGTGAGAAGTTAGGCAGTGGGCTAAGTCACTTATTAGCCCCACCAAGACTCTGCCCAAGCTGTAACCCGCACCACACCCACGTGTTGCACAGCTGAAAAGGAAGGCACAGCAAGAGCCCCAACGGCTCTCCGAGAAGAAACGCTGCCTTCTGCGAGAGCTATTCTAGGTGAGTGGACACTGACCTACCCGAATACTACTAGGAAAATCACAATCTTTGCCCACAAGTACTGCAAACCTGCTCGTCACCTTGGGGCACCACTCTCCCAGGCATGCCACAGTCTACAGCCACCTTCAGAAGCTCACTATCCCCTTCTGAACAGTGTGTGACAAGCTTCTGCCTCTGTATGTGTACTTTGTTGAACTTTCACTTCCTGCTGTGCCTTTCTCTCTCCACCCCTGTTGTCTGCAGTACTACAGAAAGAAAATATTGTAAATTTGGTTACTAGGTTTAGTTCCCCTTTTCCTCTAATTCACTTCACCCCAACTTGATATTTCCAGTGGTGTCCTTGGGTGACAGCGTATCCCAATTGACAACTCCGTACATGATCTAGTCAGTGAATGAACACCTCAAATCCACCCTAGCTCTCACTATCACTGTTGACTCTGCTCGCAAATCAACCACTACCCCTAGCAGGTCAAGAACCACAAACAGGTGACTGCTGAAAGCGGGTCATCAACTCGTATCTAGCTGTGGACTAACATGCCTTTCATACACCCGGCCACCAAGGTTTTTTTTGTATATCTATAAGTTGTTACTCCTGAAAAAGATATTTTGTAAGGATGGAAATTTCAAAGCAATGCTATAATTTCAATTTTATATTTTCTATTAATTCCACAAGGTACTTCAGAGCTTATCAGATCTGCGAACAGCTCACAATAACTTAGAAGAACATAGCACAATGAATCTACACTGTTATACCTGAAACAACATACACATAATGAATTAGTTCACAGTTATTACATCCAACTTAAAGACATAATTACTGCAATAATTTTTCTGTAATACAGTACCAATAAGAAATTCTTCCGGACTGCAACTGAGTAAACAAAAATTATATGATTTTACTAGTGCTGGGACGAACTCAAATTTCTACAACGAACTGAACTCAAACTTAATGTAGCGATAGCTCCCTCGAACCTTCTTGTTAACAAACGAATTCAAAGTAAACAAGTTCAAACTAAACGCTTACCTATTTTACTATGGCAACAAAGAAAATTACTTGACCCTTGACATTTTTTCAAAAGAGATGAAAGACATTCCTTGTACATCAATATATAACATACAAATATCAAAACAGCAACCTGTTTGGTACACTGTCCATTTATTTATTTCTAATATTAGAAAATTAATTTACACACAATAAACCACTTGATGTTCAGTACCGCACAACATACTAGCTAGGAGCGACATTTTTCTGGTTAAAGTCAAGATTCGAGTTTAAGAGACGTTGCACTTTCATACGAAAACATATTAGTGATCGTATAAATAACACGCTGCTGGTGCCAGGCATGCATCACACAAACAGAACAAAAATTGTGCATGCGGGTGTGGCGACGCCATCTTGTCTATCGTGTCACATTATTGATCATGACTCTAATATAGACTTTTCAAAGGAAGAGGTTGGCAACAGTTTTCTGTACCGATGTAATCAATATGATTACGTATTCTTACGTGCTTGAATGTTATGTGGGATACTTTATTAGTGAGAGTTCATTTAGAAGTTCGTTAATTACTTATAGTTTACAGATTTTCGAACAGAACTCGAAGGTTTTATTTATTCTTCAATCTGAAATCAAACTAATTTTTTTTAGTATTTTTTCTGCGAACTGAACCAAACTTAGCCTACAAGTTCGGGTTCGGTTCGGTTCGAAATTCGAACGTTCGACCCAGCTCTGGAATTTACCTGGACAACAATTTTTTAAGGTAAAAGCACCTACATAATTGAATAATGATGATGAATTTTGGAATGTATTCTGAGTCCTTGTATCACATGAATTTGATGAAAATTCATAAATAATACAACTGACACTTGCTACACAGCTACAGAAAAAAATCTTAAAAATGAATTTTATATCAAGAAGTGTTCTATAAAGGTTTAGTGAGGCATTATAGTTTATCAATTGATATACTCAACTAATTGGAAATAGCACCAGGAATAATATGTGGAAGTGACAAAACACAGCTCTCTGTACCAACTATGAAGGCAACGTTGGTGACCATAGTAAATTTTGATGAAATTTGTGTTCAATTTTTTCATACGCTTTTGAAGAAGAATGGCCTGCAGAAGAAAATTCAAAGCACTGGTAAGTATACTACACAGCTGCTCTAGTGCTTCCTGTTGTTCTTAACTCGCTGAGGTAACAACAAAACATAATACTGTGTACATAGTGACGTAGTCCTGTACTGTACCCTTACTCAATACAGATCTGCATTTAAAACCATGCTCCCTTGTTTCTGCATTCACAAAAATTAGTTTTTAAGCCTAAACGAGAGCAGATATAAAAATCTGTTGGGCAGTTTTGTGTAAAATGGCTTTCATCATTACGGCTAATTTTTTCAAGACATTAAATGCTAGGTTATGGTTTTAGTAAATTATATGATAAAATAAATTTTTTTAGTTGCACTATTGTTTGATACAATATAATTTCTTGTTTTGAAAAAATCAGCTATCATGGCAAAACAATAAAACACAAACATAACTGCTGAACAGATTTGTGATATATGTTTTCGTTTAAGCTTAAACAAATAATTACTGTTAAAAAAAACAAAAACTCGGGAGCATGGCCTTAAACACTTATGTTACCACAAAACTAAATTTTTGTTTGTCAGTTTTAAACAAAAAGTGTCCAGAATTCAAAAGTGAATTATATGGCCACCCAAAGAAACACATGCTTTGTCCAGCTTAAGGAGCAGATGTGCCCAAGTTGCTAATCAGAAAGGAAAGGGAGTTATAGGGACATGACCACCTTCCAAAAAATTCACTTGACATCAAACTTCCCTGTAAAGGTTTTATAATCTGAAAGTAATTACAGTATGTATAAAAGAAACCCTTAAATTATGGATATAGTTTGATTAATTCACTGTGGTCACACTATATTACGATGAAATGGTGCACGGCATGAATTCAAGATACATACCTGCTACTGTAAAATGAGACCATGACACCTCTCTGTACCACTATACAAACCTAAGTCTAGATCCACTCCTCGTGTACACAACCCCCTTACCGATATATATGCACACTATTTACACTCTCTATTCTAGTTCCACATTCCACCCACCTGGATCAGCCAGACCGGTGGTTTCCAGTAGAACGTAGTCAAACTTGCCTCGCTTCTTCATCAAGTTCTCAATTGCTTTCACACCATTGTCCCTGCACATATAAAAATCATCAAGAAAAGGTCTAAACAAAGCTTTACAGTCACCATACTAACAACAGTTCATAAGAAAATGAAACAGCAATCAATATAGCAATACATTACTATTTTTGGCATAAAATTTTCACACATGACTAACAGCCCAATCACTTTATTAGGAACAACAAATGCTTTTTAAAGTTGTCAATGAACCACTAATTCATTGCAGATTTTCCCTTTACAGTTCTGGTACGGAAAATATGGAATTTCGTCTCTCAGCAACAGTGAGTTTAGCACCTTAAGTTCTCTTCATAATCTCCGGCACAAAATAGCCTCTTTACCAATACCAGCACAATTAGCGAACAGGAACTGTTCCTTGTTAGATTCATCAATCAAAGCTCGATTATCTTCGTAACCTGTAGTACAATAATTAACCTTACCATAAGTACTACCATGTTTCTCTACCTTACAGTACATAATACTTAAATGTGTTAACATAAATTGGCCAGTTTAATAAGTCAACCGGATTGTCTTAGGATCGATTTCACCAACCAAGTTCAAGCGATTTAATCTAGGTTACTCGGTACTTAATCTCGATTACACATGTTTTGGGTTTCACCAAACAGTTAAACTTGATTTTCTCGTCTTAAGCGAGATTAAATTTTAACTGCTCGATTTTGGGTGGGTAATGTCACTAATCTTGCATAAGTTCATAACAAAATGGTGCGAGCACTGTATAATTTGGTATTTGAAGACAATACAGACGATGAAGAGTTTATTCCTGTGTATATGCCGCATCGGATTAGAGAAAGAAATCATTATTTTGAAAAGTATGATGACACCGACTTCCAAATGCATTTCCGCTTGTCAAAGCAATCTGTCCATTCACTTTTATTGATACCTACACAGACAGTTACTATATTGTAATTTTGTAAATGTTGAAAATTTTCCTTCTAAAATAATTAGTTTATAATGTTAAAAAGATTTTGATTGCATTGAGCAGCACAGAAGTCACTGTGGTCTGGAGGTAAGATACACAGGTTCTGCGAACGGGGAGAGTGGTTCAACGCTTACCACTTCCAACTTTTTTAATTTTCAAAATAATTTCATGTAAATGTCCTTTATTCAAAAGTAATTTGATAAATAAGTTCAGTGTTATTTATGAAGTATAGTGGGCATTTAAATTTATTATTTTCTTTATTGAAAATACAACTACAAGGCTACTCTTTGTAATTTTACAAACATATACTTTGTATTTTACTACAAGGACAACCATTGTGGTTTTACAGGGAATTTCTTTTAGCAACTGGGTTTCCAAACATTTTCTTTGTAAATGTACAACATTTTTTTTACAGTGATACGAGGTTCTGTTTATCATTTGGTACTTTCAGGTTAGCAAAAAATATACAGTCGAGAAAATAATTAAACAATTGTGTGTACATAAACATTTGCATTTACAGCAATTAAATAATGTAAATTATATTTGCCCATCCTTCCCCTCAAGAACGGTGCAACAAAGTTTCCAAATGAAATAATCCACAAACACACATTCGGTAATTTCCGACAAGTGTTCGGTATTTCCGACACAATTAAGGCAACTCAGCTCACACAACCCATCGTGCAGCCAAGTTTAACTAATCTCTGGTAACTTAAACTTGCTGTGTTCTTGGTGAAACGCACCTATAACTTAAACTCAGGTTTAGCTCTTCATCGAGTTTTGTTAATCTCCCTTTATGGCAAAATTAAACTTCGTTGGTGAAACTGGTCCTTAGAATGACTGATGACTAGAGCCCGGAAAAATTTGCAGGTTCACTGACCTGTAAACTGACTAGCCTCCAAGAATATCTGTGTATTCAAGCAAACAACAGATGTTCGTTGGCTGCTCGATGACACAGTAAAATGGGCCCACATTTAGTTACATTGTATTACTGGCCCATCAATTTCAAAGTGGTGTTAAATAAATCAACGGCCAATTGTGAACGCAGCCCGAACTTACGTTTGATAGAATTCTAGCTTGTGCCTGAAAGAAAACACAAATTTTTCAGGTCTCTACTGATGACTGTACGCATGATACATGGAACATCATCTGGATTATGTGTGGAATTGTTGATAACAAATACATAGTATATATATTTAGGTGCTTTGTATCAAGACCCTTTAAATTTCGGATAAGAAAGCATTGTGGAATAAAATTTCTACAAACAATTAGAAGAGAATGGACTATTGTGATTTATGGTTAACTTGTAAAGGCAAAATTACAATGCATGCAGATTTTTTTTAAAATTAAATTTTATGTAGATACTGTTGAAGTAAAGTAGGTTTTCACACAGTACCGTACGTGATATTTTGGCATACACATAGAAAATTTAAATTTCAAAGCTCAAAACTTTGTAAATAACACAGAAATTGAATTAGCATCACAAAGTAAAATCAAGTGAGTAGGATAAGTTTTACTATTTCATCCTCCCTTATTTCTTCACATAATAAAATCAACATTTTAACAAATTTTTAATTCCACTACATGACACAACTAGGCCTAGTCCAATAGTAAAATTAGGCCTAGTTAGTAGTATGTTTCGTAAATTATATAGGCTAATACACAGCGTTCCCCTAAATTTCATTCTATTAAATTTGTTGCAGGATAGTAAACGAGAAATGGATAGGTATTAATTCACAGTTTCAAGCAGTTTATGAAGCACCTGTCTGTACAACAAATTAAAGAAAATTAACATATTTTCTTTGTTATTTCTCTAAGTCCTGTTTTTTAAAATAAAGCAGACGAGGCCAATTTTTTAGGTGACAGGCACTTAAAATATATTACGCCTATATAAAACTGACACTGTGGTAAAAAACTGTATCTGTGTTTTATTTAACTAATTTGACACCACTACTTCATTCAAGTGATAAAATAAAACACATCCACTCTTTCGTTGGTTTCCAATTTTTACATTTAATAGTCTATTACATTTTTGAGTTTCTCCGCCTAAAAACCAGCTACATTCCCAGGTAGAGCGTCATATGGTGGATGGAGAATTCGAGGACCTGTTTAGTGTCTCATGATTGTGAATTTGTGACGTTAGCCTGTGATTTGTTTATGAATGGATAAGTAGTAAACGAAGTCAATACCAGTTGAAGAGATGAAAGTCTCCCAAAAATATGTGGCATGCCTTACTTGACAGAGCAGCATAAACAACCATTCCTCAACTCCAGCCACTCCTCGTACAGTTCACCATCTTGCCGCACTGCAATACTTTTCTCCAGAGCACTACCTGCAAACACACACCAGTGCATTGTATAGTATTGAACGACATTATTGTACAAATTTGTATGTACTACGTAAGTTGTAAAATTTGTTATATTAATTTTAATGAAATAGTTGTTGCACAGAATTCAATAGGCCTACAGGAACATTTTCAGTGTTACTAACATATTTACATTTAAACAATTTAAATACATTTTTATAAAGATATAGGAAATATTTTAGAAATGTTGCACCCACTTTAGTGAAAAATTGCCTGAACTTTTTGTATGTTGTTCCAAATCACTTGTTTCGAGGTTCAACAGACCATAAAAATTGTAGGCTATTGTCTTGTTTGAATCAGTTCTGTTCTGATGTAATTCCTGTATATTTGTAATATACTGTACAAAGAAGATTGCATAATGTTCCTGGTAGGATACCGTTATGTGGCTCTCATGACTTCCAAATACAAACACATTTTCCCAAGCAACGCACACATTTTTACTCTCAAGCTGGTTTTACATTACACAATGTTAGCACAATATGCATGCTCACATTGTATTGTAGCTCAGACACTGAAATTCTCGGAATTTAACATGCAACACAAATGACTGCGTGATTTCTGAGAGTAGAATATGCTCTATATATCAGTGTACGGCCATGTAAGTTGCGTGGAACAAGTAACATTATTGGCTTATTTTCTGTGTGATTCTGATTTTAAGTGTGTAGTAAATGTTTACTAATACATACAATAATGACTAGTGTAAAAATAGTTGTTAAGCAAATTTGACATTGTCTTCAAACCTTTATAAAAAATAACAAATGTGATAAAGATGAGACTACATTAAATAAATAAATAGCTGTGTGTAATTTAATAATGTAGTGTTTTACTTATACTTTAATGACAGGAGTTGTATAGGTACTGAAGCTGTGCGGATAGGAGGCACGACAACATACCTCAGTTCCTTTTAGAGTAACGCAATTCCTCCAAGGCCAAGATGTTTCCACGATACATTTCCTTTTCCAGTCTGTATTTCCTATGTGGTTCATAGTATTTTCTTCATCAGATAACATTTCCGTCATTGGCAATGTGCATAATGCCTTGAGCTTTTGATTATCCGCATGTACAATAGTTTGGCGGGAAGGAACAATTTGCACATATATTGCATTAGGCTATATTGTGTCCTGGAGAAGGGGACATGGAGAAGCGGAAGAAATTTTATTGCACATATTGCATGCAGAGCTGACCAAGAAGTAAATTAAGTCTGTTCAAACCAATTTAACCATTCACTAGCAAAAGATGTAAGATAAGACCTAGTTTGTCTCATGCAAAGCTCTAGTTTTTGACATCTTTGTTGGCAGTCGTGTATAACCTACAGCTGTAGCCATGGAAACCTAAGTTTTACTCTGCCACAAACACACTTAGCTGAAGTTTCTAAACGCCCAGTAATAGCTGCATCAAAATGAAACTAAACTTATTTTTCTACAGATAAAGCTGTTCACACGACACCCTTTAGAACTGTAAACAACTAAAACTCTTACATGAGACTTTGGCTGTGTTCGACTTAAGTGCAAAGTGTTCTTGCACCCTGTTCTCTTCATGAAGTAGTAATGTGCATTTTGTGAATTGGAATATTGAACTTGGAGAAAGGTGAGAGGGTGCCCTTAGCTGAAGGGCATGGGGTCGCTGTTGAAGCAGAGGCTATAGCACTCGTTCCCCCCCCCCCCCAGGTGCACTGGTTTTGATTCTCGGGGGGTCAATCCCTGGATTTTCGCATATGGGAATTGTGCCAGACGATGCCACTGGTCAGCGGGTTTTCTCGAGGATCTTCCGTTTTACTCGTACCTTCATTCTAGCACTGCTTCATACTCAGCATGTCACCCCTCACCAGCGCTAAAGTCCTAGATGTTAAGTGCTGACCGAATTCTCTTCACTCATTTGGCTAGCAAAGGGACCATTGTAGAGTTCTAATGTGCCCTTATTGCGAATTTGAACTGAGGCATGGAATGTGTAATGTTACACCCACAATGCACATTTCGAGGTCTTGAAGCATGTAATGACCCTTAGTCGAACAAACTGAATAAAGCCAGAACCTACTATTGAATACTAAAAAAAAACCTAGGCCTATCCACTCTTTATTACTTTGCGATACAAAAGAAACAGTAAAACGTAGTATGTAGGTACGTGAATTTTTTGGTGTTGTAATTGTGAATGCATAATTTGTATCTGGTATCGGAATGTAACAAAGAGCGGATGGGTTTTAGTTTACTATTCAATCCTAATACAGTGGTATAAAATATAAATACTAAACCCATTTGATCTTTGTTACTTTGCGATCCTAAGAGGACATTCCACTTTTGGGTGTCCCCACCCAAAAACCCCCACATTCCCGCAGATCCCTGTAAGTGTGTTGAAGTAAATGGTAATGTTGGGCAGCGTGATGTCATCGGCGCCGTTTTAGTTTTGTCATTAGGCCTACTTGTTTATTTAGGCCTATGTGTGATTGGAAAATAAAAAAATCCCAAATAAATTTTTAAATTAAAAAAATCTGAATTATTTGAATCAATTTTTGTACATAACAAAAAACAGATCAGGGTCTTTTTAAGTTAGGTATAGAGGATTCTTTGGAATATGTAGCCTACATCAGGGTGACTGTGGATATACTGTTGCTGTAACAGTGGATTTTTGTAGTAGGTAATTGCGTAAGTTAATTTACCGGTATTATAGCTATTACTGTATTATAAAAGTCTCAAGTTATTACAAAAATATTTGCATCATTCTATAATCAAGCATTCCTAATTTATCACATTTAAATCTGTACCACGATATTCTCTATGCAGAACATGCAATTATTATTTCTTGCCAAAATAACTTACAAGTTACAGAGTACATTAATGTGACTTTCCAGCTGTCTTTACAAACATAAGGTAACTTAAACAGGCCCTAATGATTTATCTAGGTGCATAGTTGTCACCTGAAATTCACATTCACTCTCCTCACAATTATCTTGATCATTGAAACCCTCCCAATACAAAACTTTGTATAGGGCTGATATATGATATTGTTCTCTGCTGGTTGAACTCCTGTACACCACCAAAAATACATTTTCAAAATTTTAGTTCGAAAAATATTAAAAACATGAAAATAACTACACACTAACCTTGACCAAACTCGTTTAAAATTACTGCTATCTTTTTATCATGCTGCTCCGTTAGGACGTAGTTCAGTAGGGTAGTTTTACCAGCTCCTAGATAACCTGTAATAATAGTCACTGGAACAGGCTTAAACACAGCTGGTACTAACTCAGGTACTTCCTCATCCGATGAATCCATTGCGCACTAATACCAGCCCGTTTTGCATTATACTAAAATAAATTAAAAATTTTTAAAGCGGTGAGACGAAAGTTATAAACAAATCGCAATGTTCTGCTTGTTTTGAATTTCTTTAAAAAACAAATAATACCAACGTGACATGTTAAAACAAGCAAACTATTTGACAAGAAATTTACCCGTTGAAAGGTAAACCATTATTTCGTTCTGCATTTATACGTATTTTGAAAATATAAGACTACAAAGTAAGTTTATTGGCTACGGAAACAATATAATTGAGTAGTTTTTATTATGTTATGGGACATTTCGGTTTCTCAGGGTCGAGACAATAATCTCGAGCAGTCGAGGATTTAGCTATCGATTTAACTCGACGAGTAGCACAAGGTTCGACGTACTGTCGGTAGGAAGCGCTAGTAGCATTGCAACCGCACGTAGACGACGCTTGGCGCAAAACAGTGGGACGCCTGCGCGGGAAGTATTTCCCTCTATTGGTGGCTCGCGAAAGTTACTGTCTTCACTGACAAGCAGTCCTTCGCGACGGAAACTGTTCGTTCTTCCGTTTCGACCGCGGGTTTCTTATTTGTATGTAAAATACTTATAGCTTAGATGTGTTTAGCGTTTTCAAATTTTACTGACATGTAAGCAAATATTGTATTTACTTATTTTTCCACAGTAATTTTGAGGTTAGCAGTGGTTGGATAAAAAACCAAACAATAATAGAAGAACATCATTGTTACAAAGTAAAAACAATGTGGACCGACTGCTGTGGACTTACAACCTTGAAGTATGACAGTGCTGTGAAAAATTCGAAAAAAATGTGGTGAGAAGTGGAGGCTTAAGGGTTTCTTGTGGTTCTTATATTTCTGAATAATACAACCGTTTTGATTACTTGAACCGTGACACATAGTGAAATCGCAGTCTACGGAAGTCGATTTTGGGTTTATCAGCGACTTGATTTCGTTATTCATTGTGAACGGTTAAAGCTTTTTTCCAGTGCAAGTTTACGCAGGACCGCGGGTATCGGGATTCGTTCTCGCGGAATTTTCACGCTATTGTTGTCTCCGTTAGCGGCGGGATTTGGTTCGGCAGTGCGTTTCGGGTTGGAAAGTGGTTGGCGGTGCAGATAAACAAGCCAGTGCGTGTACTGCGAGAGTAAGCTCAACTGTGCGTGTGAATGATTCCGGCGTTCCAGAGGGAGGCGACGCCGGATACCGACGAGTAACCGGCCGTCAGACGCCTGCCCAGATACCATCGACTCTCAAGTGCGCCCGCCGGACTGCTTCTTGACACGACACCTCGACTTAGGACCACGGTGAGCCTTATCTGTCTTCCTTGGCCTTTACAACCGACCACTTTTACGTGGCGGACAAAGTAACTGTTCCCTCCACGAATTGCCTTTTCACATGCATTGCTGCTGTAGGCGGCGTGGACCAAGTCACCTTTATGCAGTTAAAGACATTGCGTGTTTTGCGGTTCGTTAACCTAGACCAGTTTGCAAGATACGGGAAATATATTTGTCGGTCATTTACATCGTTGGCAAGCTGATTCGAATCATTCCTCTAGTCACGATATGAGACAATTGGCAGTAGGGTACTGCGCTTCGATAGTTAAAGTTAACCGATATAATTTAGTTAACGTACAGAATGTTTTTTTTCCGCGTTTCCATCCCACATGTGTTTTGTACATCGCAAGTGGTGTAATTTTGTTACTCTTTTAAACACCTTGCTTTGTTGCAGTAAAAGTGGGAGTTTTAACGAATGACAGACTGGATGGACACTTCTAGAAAAGTGTTCTAGTATTTAGGCTCATAGGATAAAGAAAAATGACAAATCAGCCAAAAAATCATACGAATTTGGTATATTTTAAAATAGGAATTCATTAGTTTGATTAATTTTCATATTTGTTAAGTCAATCCCGCAATGACACGTCACACTACATAAAATCATCACTCACGATGAAAAAGTTAAGCATATTTTTTATGGGATTAGTTTTATCAAATAGTACAATAAAACAAATCCACCTGTTTTCTTTCATGATACCCGTTTGAATTAAAAATTTTTTAAACCGCAAAGTAAAAGGGAGAATAGGATTTATTTTACTAATCGATACAAATTTACTGTTATCGAATAGTAATATTAGACGATCTGCTATTTTTCGTATTGCTGTACCAGTTTGAAGTGATATATTTTGAAGTACTCCCTACCGAAAATTCAGCTCATTCTGATTTATTTTTCCCTTCATTACCAACAAGGTTATATTTTTAAAACTGTATTGTAGATTACAGTTCCTTAATTTATTACACGAGGCGATATAAATTTTGCTTTAATGGGATTTACGTAAATGTATCATGGTATACATTATTTTTCATCGGCATCACGGGGCCACTGGTCGGCGTATTTCCCCGTTTCTCCCGCTCTTTGCAATCCGTCTCTTCTCCACTGTAGCGTCACATTTATTTTCAGTCTCCCAGGTAAGCTACGTGCTTCCAGTAATAAGTCTGCGTTCGGAGTTCGGTACCCACCCATACGAGAAAATTTTACTTATTTTACGTTGGCAAACCCAAGTAGTGTGATAACCTATACGAAACCGCCTTAACATCACATTTACATATGAAGAAAGCCAGCACATGATGCATTTGGGCAATTTTGAACACACAGTACACCGCCATTATCCATTGTATTCCAGGCGTTTCTAGAATGGATATTCCAGAATCGTTTGGTGCAGGAATTAATTAGTTTATACGCCTAACTTACACATTAGATTTGAACATTACTGGCATAAAACTAAATACGGTAGAGACAAAACAACGGAACGCTTATACTTAACACCACTTCACTCACAATTAAGAGTGAGTGATAGTCACTATCTTGAATTTTTTGTAATTTGTGTCGTAACTTTTATTCTGGGTAAGTTTTCGGAACTTGAACCTAACTATGGAATAGAATACATATTGATATAACTTAATACACCGTAAATATATTTTTGTTGCTACAGATCGAATTGCAGTTAGAATGTTCTTATTACTTTCTTAACTGCAATTCGATCTGTACGCAACAGTAACGGAAAATAAAGATTTGTGGTGTCAAAAATTCTATCAATATGTACTCTATTCCGTAAATAAGTTAAAGTTTCACGAAGTTAGCCATAATAAAAGTTATGACACTAAATACATAAATTCAACATGGTGGCTATCACTCACTGTTAAGGGGGAAGTTCACGCAAAATTTTAATTGTTTTAGTAACTTTTATAACTGTACGGGATAGGCTTATAATTTGTTTTGTAGACGTACATTGAGATTACTTTTTACAGTAATGGAAATTTTCTAGCATTCACAGTTTTTGTGTAATGGCATTTTAGAGCCAAAATTTGCATAAAACGGTTTTATACAAGAAACTAAAACTTACTCGCTAACAGAAATGAAATAATTCACACTGAAAAAAAGCATGGAACTTTTATTGTGCTATTTAAAAATTTCCGAAATTTGCCATTTTTTTTATTGCAAATTCAACAATTAAAAAAAAAAAATACAAAAACTATTCGAAGCTGTTTTTCATACATGTCTATACGTAGCGCGTGCTACTCATCATCATCGTGAACTATTTCAATTTCTGTAAGTCAGTTGGTTTTTTACGTTTCTTGTTTTTATGCAAATGTTGGCTTTGGCACGCCGTTATACAGAAACTATTAAAGTCAGAAAACTTTCAATACTGTGAACACCAAACGTAATATATGCCTATAAAATAAACCACGTTTTGCACAAATGTAAAAATTATTAAAACAATTGAATTAAACGCACTGGTTTGGGAAACTTTTGAATGTTTCATATAGTTCAATTAGGGACCCCTGTTTTTCACGAAAATAATTTTGCCCCAATTTGTTTCGGTGCCTTACGTACACATCTACAGTTCTGCTTCGTGGTCAGTGATAGGATATTTTAACTGTCACGAGCCTTGGGATTCTACCGGCAGATCACAGACGCGTGATGTTGCAGGAACGTTATTGTAATTGGCTCAGTTAAATGAGGTACGGCTCTTCATAAAGATACGCAGCCAATGACCATGCAGCAGAACTGCAGATGTGCACGTAAGTCACTGAAACAAACTGGGGCAAAATTCTTTTCGCGAAAAACAGTGGTCCCTAACTTCAATTGCTCGTTTCCGACATTCATACTTCGTTATTAGTACGGCCATATTTGACTGATTCAATGTTGGACGTTTTCCATTCGCTTGTGAATATGTGATACATTTATACATGGTGCATGGCGATATACTATATTTAGAGACACTGGAAAATCGCGGGAATAGTTTACTATTTGCAAGTCTCCAACATACTGCATATAACACTGAATGTTTCGTATCGACATTGGCTATAGTTTATTTGAATAATTTTTTTCTCTCTACAACAGGCCCAGTTAGAACTGCGCAGCTTGGACACACAGCGTGTGTGATTTGTCCCAAAACTGTTCACACGTGTCACGGTTAATATAATACAGTTTATTGGAGACTATTTTAAACATTTTCGCGATTTTCCAGTGTCTCTAACTATATTGAACAGTAAGTACAATAACGCAAACGATTCTCGCAATTTTAAGCTATCTAAAAGATGAAAGTCGACCATGGGTAAGGTTAATTCTGTTACAGGTTAGACAGTAAATGTGTTTTCTAATGAGAGAGTTTGGCACAGAGGAAAAATTCTGCCGCTAGTTTAGTAGCTATCGTTGACAGGTCTAACAACAGACATGGCCGTTGTAAAATTAAGTTTAACTATGCTTGGCAAAGATATACGTAATTTAACATAATTTTATAGTGAAAAGAAAGTAATATCGTGTTTTAAGTTATCGACTTAGTGTAACTTAAAATTCATGTAAGATCTGTGATTGGTCAGTAGTTTACACAGCACTCAAGCGGAAAAAATTTTTCCCGTATCAAACTTTTTACATTGATCTATCTAACCTGTAGTCGAATTAACCCCACGCACTGACTGGCGCTTCCCTCATTTTTCTTTTGCTTTTTCAAATTTATTTATTTTGTGAAACAAAATGTACGTGGAACACACACAAAAATTACTGACTATGGGATGGAAACATAACGCTTAAATATATTCCTCTCTATCACTGACTGGTACGCCTCGATTAAAAGTTAAGAGTTTAAAAATGTCTATAAGGTAAAGCTTATAATAGTTCATGATATCAGCAAGCACTCTTGGGCAAGTAGCAAATCTTGTTTCTTGCATTTTCGGCCACTGCCACATCAATGTATTTCCAATAAATGTCGCTAATATCTAGTATCGTCAGGCTCGAAGTGTCACGGCGTCATATTTGAAATTTTCTTGTAGTTTGCCAACCTAACAAAACAAGCTTTGGAGTCGGCACACAGAATTTTTTGTATTTTGAACTAAACTGTCAGAGGGGGTGGGAAAATTATTCCTAACAATTTTGTTTTTCTCTCGGGAACCCGTTTACTTACAATGGTGTAGCCAGCAGTCGGCCGAAAATATCTTAAGTATTGTTACATTACATTAGTTAAATTTTCTACTTAATCATATAAAACATCGACTTTTGCTGTTTTCTCGTTATCCTGACTTTACACTGACGTCATTCGTGTAAGCATGAAGTCACAATTTATTTGTTTACATCGGCGGTATCGGGGAAGTCAGGTTCTTAAGGCCCTCACCTACCACGCACTTAGAATGCGTTGCAATGTGTTCGTAAGTTTTTTAACGAAACTATACCGCATGTGCTCATTGTGTCTACGTGCGAAAAAAAAATTCACTTCAAACTATGACGGAATAGTGGTTTCAGAGCATTACGTCGATTTGAAAAATCATTTCGGAGCTCCTCAAAATGGCAAACACAGTTTTTCTTTTTCAACCTGTTATACCTGAAAATCTACTCACGGGATTTGTGTGAAACTATTTTAGCAATTTGTAGTGGACTTAGTTGGTTTGGTCTACTGACCAAAATATGGAATTATGTAGGCTGCGTGTTTGTACGAAGTCAATATGCATGTTTATCCAGCAAATTTTTGGACTGTTGCTGTACGGAACGAATGTTAGGAACCGTGTGTGTTTTGGGTGGAAATTCGCTATAAGTTTACTAGGAAAGAGTGTACTAATTGTAGATTAATTATTAAAAGTAATTTTCCAAAAAAAAATACAACTTAAGGTAAACCCTTCTGTACATACATTACCATAAACCTATTGTGGACAGGCCTCTAACGAAACATTTTCGTTTTGCAAAGCTTTTATGTAGGCTACACGTTTTACACACACATAAATACTGATTTTTGTGTTTTATACAGAAGTACAGTATTGCTGGTGTTATTTATTTCCAAACAAAGTCTCGTAAATTTTAATGTATTTTTTAAATGAAAAATATTTATGGTTCTCCGCTTCCTTTCTTTATACGCACAAAAATTTAGCTACATAACTCTGTGATTGTAACACTTACCCATTGATATTTTCACAGTATAATCTGCTGATTGGTGCATTACAATGTTATATGCACATAGCAACAGTTTTCTGCTCGAGAATCTGTTTGCGTGTTTTGCCGAGTCTGTCTGTAGTTCTGTTGTATTCGACCTAGTTGGTACTGAATCATTCGTTTTCTGGTTGAACAGTTAGTATTTGTGAGAGCACACGATGTTTATATGAACGATAACTAGCCAATCGTTTTTAGAAAGTAAGTAGGCCTAAGTACTTTGATTGTAATCTTACCGCGAAATATCAATTACTACGGTTCCATGATTCGAGTCTCACGGTCGTTTCACCAAAAATTGGGATCATATCGGATTGAGTCGGGCGTAAAATGACATGTAAACAGGGATCGTAACGATAGCGAATCGAAAATAAATAAACACACTTGATTTTTTTTTTCGGACTAGGGATTTTCATTTGACAGGTGTGTGTTTATTGCGGTAAATTGTCGATCGTTACCACAGCAGGAAGGCTTGGTCCACAGAGAAAAGCTTTAGCATATTAGAAATCACTACGAAATGAAAGACAAATAGTCCAACCTGCGTATGAATTTTTTATTCATTTAATGTGAACCAACGTAATTAATTTCAATGTTGCCAACATTAGCGCAAATTCGTCCAGTGAACTGAAATAGATTTAAATCAGGTCCAAAGTTTGCGTGTAAACGGTTGTCGTACTCAGTCGGATTCAATACTGAATTCGTTTTGAAAACAACACGGAAACGTATTTGATTCTAACTGCAAAAAGAGAGCAGATGCGCGTTTCGTGCTATTTGTTCTTAACACCCGACCAACCATGAGAGGTGTAAGTTGGACGGTTGACGGCACTGCTCTTTAGTTTTGCAGTGGTTTCGAAAACATTTTCTTTAACGCAAATTAATACATAATATCAAAAATTCATTCTGGCAGTTTTAACACTTGTATATCATCGTTTGTACCTGAATTTTTCTGTTGCAACAAACCAAACGGATTTTTAGATCTTTGCCCCTGAAATAGCACACATTTTGTATTCAAAATAAGCCAAAACTAAGCAAAATAATTTTTTGTTAGCAAACGGTACAATATTTTTAAAAAACGCTCTGGCAAAATTGTGTATCGTATAACTGTACATAGTCTCAAATTTTTTCAAAGCATTTGGAAAAAAAGATTCAAGTTATTTGCAATTGTTTGAAATAAATAAAAGATTATGGCCTAAATGGTTATGATAATTCCTCTCGATCTGCTCGATAGAGTAGAGATTACTCTAAAATCGGGCAATAACCTCATGCGATAAAAGTCAGCCGGCCCGCAAGATGTCTAAATATTGAACTCGATCACGTCCCCGGATCCACTCTGGTCTACCCTGCTCGGTAGCAGGGTACACAGCCAGCAGACGATAAACTGGAAAGCACACGTAACAAGTAAACAAACACAGGCTCCGGCGTGTATACATAAAATAAAATATGTTGTAAGGCGTCTGAGTGCATGTTCACGAATAAATATGATGTCGAAACGTAGCATTTTACTTGGACGAGACGTCTGGATGAGTTTATCAAGTAAAAAAGTCGCCAGCTAACGTAGGTAATTCAGGTTTGGAATAAGTTATATAATTAACAATTACTAGGCCCTGTAAATGTATACATTTTAAATTTAGTTGCATATAGTAAAGTCTCGATAAATGCAAAAACAGTTTGTTATATGTCAGAGAAAACGATTTTGCAATCCCTTATTGCTATGTAATTTTTGGGTGTAAGCTCTAGTAATTTTGTACAGATACATTCATAGTATGCAATTGTAATGCCATGTACCTACGCATATTGTACCATTACAAAATGATATTCTGCTCTGTACAAACCTGGTCTAATATTACAAATCTGCTGGATCGGTGACTGAAATAAACCATTTCTGCAGATTTTGTCGCATTTTTTAATAGGCTGCCAACATTATACTCTTAACAATTTATATAGGTACGCTCGGGAAAACCGTTAAACATTCAAGGACTGAGTAGATCCGGTCACGTAACCATTACTACCGAGTATATTATACCTACTACGTTTTCATAAGCGCGTTATTTTGCCCTGTCTGTGTATATGTTCGTGGCTTTGTAGCTCCCAAATGGATGGACCTATTTCAACGCTGGTTTTCACATGACAAAAATACTTAAATCTTTAAAAAGTGTAAACAAATACTATTTCATTTTATTTGATATTTGCAATAACTCTAGAAGTATTAACCTTTACGAATCTCCAGATAACACTTAAATTAAAAGTCAACAAAAAACCGACACATAAAACGATCCCACAAAATGTAAATGATAATAGCCTAATTTCAAATTGTTGTTCACCCTTAAATGCGTCGGGGTACCGCTAAGTAAACAAAATAAGTAGGTAGTTACAAGTCTGTGGAATCTAAACAGAACAAACAAGACCAAATCCACAAAATGACGTATTTTACAAGTTCGTAGTAGCCTGTTACCGAGCAAGCAGCTGAGCACTAATTTAATGAATAAAAAGTTAAGTTTCTGAGTGTATCTTATATGTGTCACTAATGTGTAGCATCAAGGAAAAATTCGAAAGTTGTTCTCTCCATACGTACACCGCTAGGCCCCAGTCGCAACCAATAGTTTATTTACTTGATGTCCTCTCTCGCAATTAGCTCTTTCAAGTACTTAAGAGTGCGTGGTAGATAAATAAACGCTGAAAACATAAATTGATTTCTACGCTTTTTTTCAAAGCCAATATGGATAAAATACTCAATGACTATCCTAGATAATGGTATTTGCCAACTTTATGTGTAAATATTTATCCAGAATTACTAATTCGTTACGCGTGATCTCTTGCGCCGCAGTTAAATGCACGAGGTTCCGGCGTCAGAGATTGTGCCTCAGTAGTTCGTAACACTGGAAACAATTTTGTTTTAAACGTTGGCTAAAACTATTGGCTAGGATTGTTATTGTTTACTTTTCACAAATTGTCTTCAAGAAACTTACAGTTATAGATTAATGCTTTTAGCGTTGAATTATGTACCACGCCCTCTTAATGTCAGGATGTAGTTTCACGCGTTGTAAAGAACTAATATAATGTTCACTTCTTCTTGTTACGAAATAACGCCTGCCTACTAGCTTACTCGGAATCAATAGACGAATCAAGTTTTTGTAAAAAAAAAAAAAAAAAAAACACATGAAGCAGGCTCGAGCGAAAAAAAATGGGAGAGGCGACAGTTAAATGGTCCATGACCACTCCCTTCGCCACTTAAAAAATCCGCATGTCGAAATGAAACCGTCATGTGAACCTTTTAAAACTGATATGAAATGTTATGTACGTATAAAGATGTTTTGTTATTATGTTCTAACATTATGATTTTAAAATGCACCCTGCAAGTCTACAAATTGAAAATACAGACCGACATCTGCAGAATGCGAGCATTACACTCCCCGGAACAGAAAGTCAACATACGTACCTAATCGGAAGTGTGCTTTTTATGAACCTAAGAAACTGGTACGACGACAATTTGTATCTAGTATATTTGACGTTTGTTTCTTATTGAGTACAGATGAAACCGAAAATATGCTTCCTGTACAACATGACTCTTGTGAATACCGCTATGCTTATCAGCGTTTATTCGTGTCTTGATTGGTGGGTTTTTCCTTGAGATCTCACGTTTTCACAACCCCCACATTCCTGCACCGCTCCATACTAATCTCATGTCACTCCTCACCAGCGCTGACAACCTACACTTCACTTCAGTATTCGGGGCCGCGGTGGCCGAATGGTCAGACCATTCGCCTACCACCAAGGCGATCCGGGTTTGATTCCCGGCGGGGTCGATCCCCGGATTCTCGCATGTGGGAAGCGTGCCGGACGATGCCGTTGGTCGGCGGGTTTTATCGGGGATCTCCCATTTCCCCCGCCCCTTTATTACGGTGCTGCACCATACTCACCTCATGTCACCTCTCACTCACTCAGTACAATGTTCAGCACACTATTTTCACCAGAGGTTACATCAGTGTAATGCTGGTTTTGGCGTTCCTGTTGTATTTAGGTTTCTATAGGCTATTGTGACATACAATTTTTTGCTTGTGTGTGGTTATATTCGAACAATGTACGTTTTTGTCATTCTGAAGTGTCTGGCTGCAGTTTATCACTCTAGTGTGCTTAAATCTTACATCATGAAGAACGATTGCTCAACTAACTACTTTTATTAGAATAATATCCTATAGGCTACGTTTTCGAAGATTGCCTACTTTTATACACTGCATTAAGTTGTTTTTTATAATACACACTTATCTGCATACAAGGAAACAAATAATGTGAAATACCTAAGTTAGTGAAGTTATATTTCTACTATGTATAATATTTGATGGAAAGGTTACATAGCTTGATAAGCCACTTTATACTTAAATATCCTTCTGCATGTGCCGGGACTAAATAATTTTCTAAGAGTCTCAATGCAGTACTGATAAATTTATGTAAGCCAAAAATTGAATGTAATTTAAGGGCGAGTGTTAGACAATTCTATTTTATTTTCAATTTTAGGGCCATAACATTCATTCAGATTGTAATATCAACATTTTCTCTTAGACATAGCATAATATATATTAGTTGTAAACTGCTTTACATAAATAATAATGTGATCTTTTATTAATTTGTCATGCAGAATAATTGCAAGAGAATTATTGAAAGTTAACCTATAATTCCCTTGCAATGATTATGCATGACAAATAAATGAAATATCCCATTATTAATGTCTAGCAGTTTACTAAGAACGTAACCTATGCTTTGACGAAGAGAAAAATTTTGATAATACAAGTTGAATAAATGTTATGGCTCCAATACAAAAAAAAACAGTAATATTGTTTAATGATCCACCTTAACACCAGAGAAATTTAACATGCAAACATCACATCCTGATGTCGTTCTGCGTCGATAATTGAATGATTAAATCACATGCGCCGAAGCCGGATGGAAATGAGTGTCGCTTGCGTGGCTTCTGCACGCAGCTATCCCTGCGCACACCGGAGCTTTCGATCAACGTGTCAGGCTATTGTGGCGGAAATATGTCTTGCCGCCGCGGCACGCAAACTCAGACCTCATTTTGAACAGCTTCATCCTGTGGGACAGGTCGGCTGTTCGGATTCTCACGGGGGTAGATAGATCTCCAGTATACACAGGCATGCTGCAGCCGACGCTTCATTTTAAAAGCGCAGTCTACATCCATTTTCAGCGTCATATGTTATTCTTATATTTGCAAAAAAAAAATTCTTATTTTAGACATAAATTGTCACCAAATTTAATCTTATGAACTTTTTTATCGCTCATAGTTTTTGCGTAATGACTCGTAAACGTCAAAATTTACATTTTACAGTTTTATGTACGCCACAAAAACCGATATACTAAATTGAAAAAAAAAATTCTAGTGATTAAAATGATGTATGCTGCAACGTCTCCTAGATAAAACAAAAATTTTTAGTGTGTTTTAAAAAAAAATTAATTTCTTTAAATTTTGTTTTTTTAAGTGTTAGTATTTTTTTGTTCAATACAAATGAAATAATTAACACTGGAATTACATATTATGGGCAACATGCTAAAATATTTAAAAACACAAAATGTAATTCCTTTGTGAGCCTACTTGAAAAAAATATCTGAAAATTGTAATATTTTACTTCAGCCTTGGAAATTTTAAAAAAATACAAAATTTCTTTGTTGAGCGTTTTAAGTGTGTTAGCATATGTTCTATTATATCTTATTTCAGTGTAAATTATTTCATTCGTGTAAGTCACTTGGATTTTGTTAATTCCTATGTTCCCGTAACTTGTAAATTCTGACTTTGGCATGACTCTGTCGGAAAACTATGAGAGCTAAATAATTTTTACAATCAGAAAATTTAGGCACAAGTAAAGTGTATAAACGAACACTATGGCGTTGTAATATAAAATTATAAATTTTTACCACGTGGTGAAGTGAACAACCTTTTAAGCTATTTATACTTCCTATAATGGCCAACTAGGAGAACATTTTAATTAAATGTCATGTGGATATTTATTATTCGGATTTTATCGCAAGTGAATTTCTATATTTCAGGCCTTCCTTATTTCTAAACCCAGTTTGTGAAAAATAATTTTTTGTGTCCCACTGTCACTCCAAGTGTCCAAAAGACGGTATCAAAACGCATCAAAACAAAAGGTTTTTTTTTTTTTGTTTGCAGCTACGGTTGTCGTTTGCTTTGGTCGTAAAATCAGATATTTAAGGCATTTTATTTAAATGGCTGTTAGTATCTATGATTTAGTGAAATATTATGGACATAAGTTACGTAATTGCAAGCTTCACATTACGGGCACGTTTCAGAAAATCAAAAGTGAACTAAGAAAAACAAGCCGAATTGACTGCACAGCCAACACATACCTAAGTAATGAAACCTACAAAATTCGAAGTCGAATTGTGTCAAATAATGTTTTGTTTTCTGAGACAACATAGTACTGAAATGACGTACGTTCACAATTTTCTCACTCAATATTTTACCCCATTGCAAGAATGTTCCAAGAAACATTAAATGTTTAACAAATGTTGTTAATATAAACGCCGAACAGTTTCGTAGTATAGAATTAGGTATGTGAACGTGCTTGGTTTTTTAGTATTGCGTCTTACTTAGGCTGAAATTGAAATGTGGAAAATACAACGTACGTACGTTTGATACAATATACAATCTATTCTATTGTCCACAGTTCCATTTTTTATAGATTGTTAAAAATGAAACACGGCCACGATTAGGCGTCCGCGGTTTGCGCAATGGCAAGGGCACTCGCCTCCCAACAAGGCGATCCGGGCTCGATTCCCTACGGGGTCTACCCGGATCCTCGCAAGTGGGAATCGTGCCAGAGGATGCTGTAGATCGGGGGGGGGGGGGGTTTCCCTCGGGGATCTTCCACTTCTTCCGCCACTCATTTCAGCACCGCTCCACCCCATTTCACCCCTTACCAATAGTATAAAGACTGTGGTGATAAGCTCTGACCAAAATCACTTCACTTATCTAAAGTGACACTAAAAGTAGGTACTTTTATATAATTCCGTCCTTCTAAGTTTTTTTTAATTAGCTGTGGCTAAACTGGGCGTATTTACAACCGTGAAATATACGGCACAAAAAAACACATTGCACACATCGGTGTTTATTATTATAAAAAAAAAACAAAGTCAGCTGACAAAATATAATTACACGTGGGTTCTAGGCATTGCGCGACATAATATTTCTAAAATAATCATCGATGAAAATATATTTCCTAGTACAGCGTAGGATTGCGCTGCTTTTGTGATTAACTTGTAAAAAAAAAAAAACAGGTTCATTGTCTGCATACTATTACTAAAAAGTTTTTTTTTTTTTTTTTTTTTTTTTTTTTTTTTTTTTTTTTTTTTTTTTTTTTTTTTTTTTTTTTTTTTTTTTTTTTTTTTTTTTTTTTTTTTTTTTTTTTTTTTTTTTTTTTTTTTTTTTTTTT
>PNEQ01053669.1:0-30469 GCA_003012365.1 Medauroidea extradentata | reverse complement strand
AAATACGGTAAAGGTTGAACCTTTTATCTTCCATCTATAAGTTAAGAATTTAATTTTGTGTTCTGCGTTATGCATTGAATTATGAATTATCTAGAGCATCTAAACTCGTGCGCAGTTCATGTAACGTGAGAAAAAATGTGGCTATAAAGAACGCGATATTTAGTAATAAAGACAATATCATTGCCTTACAGTGCAAGAAATTCGCGTTCGCACAGAACAATGTAGGCCTACTGTGTGAAATTGGAGACGTGGCTCTTTGTCAAATAACTAAATCTACTCTGACTGTCGTAAATTGTCCTAGCTTGTACAAAGAAGTTTTTCCTCTCCCATAACTTAACTGATTATTTAGTACCTGCACGGATATGCATAAAGACCTTGTATAATGCCGCTGTCGTTAAAACAAATTAATGCTTCTAATGGTTCTGTAGTTGTGTTATTTAACTTTAGGCCTACTGTGAACAACTTAAGGGCGCGGTCTACCGCAATTTTCATCACCATTTTTATAATTTTTTTTATTAGTACCAGACATTTTTGTTCTTATTTTAGACATAAAATGTGACTAAATTTAGCTATTATGAAATTTTTTTATCTCTCATAGTTTTCAAGTAATGGCTTGTTAAAGTCATATTTTGCATGTTTCCGTTTTGAGGACTACACTCAAACCAACTGATATACCAAACTCAAAAAAATCACAGTGGTTAAAGATATTACGGGCTACAATGTCATGCTCATAAAAATAAAGAATAAAATTATTTGTATTTTAAAAAAAATTGAAACTGAAAATAAATATTTTAAAAATTCAATATTTTTTTAAAAAAATACAAATTAGAATCATTACTGAGTAAATAAACTGATTCTTTTAGGAATATTCTTTATCCGTGTTTTTTTATTTGTTTCCGTACACTTTTTATGAATCCCATAATTTTTAGGCACTCTACACAATAAAAAGTGAGTCTAGTATAATTGACTGCATACTCACTACACCACATTGCATTTAAGTATGTCAGTGGCATAATACACCTCCAACTTTCACAGTTACTAGTTACAGATAAATGTTCATAAACTAAAATAAATAGTCATGCACATAAATTATGTGTGTGCGTGTGCCATTAGGTACTTATGCGTATTTGTTAGATCTGTTTTTCTGGTGTTTCTCTCTTATTTTATATTAATTCATTAACGATATATATATATATATATATATATATATAATAGTTTATTTTACTCGTGGCTTTTAGGTTTCTGTTTTAATTTTCTAGCAGTATTCAAGTCCTACAATTGATCTCAAATCACTAATATAAATGAACTGCAGTTCTTAAATTATTTAATTACGTTAGTTTGCGAGTTCAATAACTTCATTGTTTTGCATAAACGAACATAATTTTAAAGTTAAAATCATCATATTGTTTACAACCTCGTAAGCATTTAGATCAACTCGCAATGTACTTCCAACCTTCATTTCATCTCTTTCCAAAGAATATGACACACATTTTCATAAGTTAGGCTAGATTAGTTGGGTCACATGGCTGAAATCAGGCAGTTAACACCTCATATCGCTTAACTTGAGAAAATAAACGATTAACTACGTGGTGAATCACAAAACATGTTTAGTCGAGATTAAATGGTGACTAATCGAGATTGGATAGCTAAGTTTCGTGTATTGGAACCGGCCCTTAATCAAGCCTAAGTATCGTAGGCCTAACTGAGAGAATTGCTATTCAATGAAGATTTTAAGAACAAGCTTTCTTGTTGCGTATTGACGGATCAGTGTAGTAAACTTATTTGTGGCAATGAAATTCGCCGTTAATCGTTGGTTATCGCTATTATCTTAGTGCAGTATCATTCAGAGTTTATGACAGAGGTAAATTTCTAATGATTATAAGTATTAGTAGTATTTCAGTCAAATTCTCGGTTTTTAAACATTTTACACTTGTTCTTGAACGTCTTATGACGAAATCACAATGGCGCAACGCGAATTACAAAATATTATGTCAGCCAATCGCCGTCGACGTTGGCGCTTTGCCGTGACAGAAGCCTCCGTTGATTGGCTGACTGTCTCTTGTTATTCGCGTCGCTTATGTTGCGCGATTTGTGATTCCGGCATTATCGTAGTGGTACCAACTGTTCAACACGAAAGTGGTCAACGTAAATTCGCAGGCAGTCTTTCCCCCAAAGGCGAAACCACGTGGCATTGTCGGCCGTAGATAGGCGCAGCCCATATTTACACGCGACGTTTTATCTAGCGTATCCACACGCAACGCACGCACTCTGGAAGTGCGGGGCAGAAATATGGCCTGTACACTGCTGTCGCAACGAAGCTGAAAGTCACGCTCACAACTGTCATATCTGGCCACCGACATTAGTTATTACGTCCTGGTGTAGTGAAGTATGTGGCAAAAACACTTGTTCTTCTCTGTAACTTCCGTAATGTGACCACAGTGTGACACGCACTTAACGATTTTGACTCAACAATAAACTACGTCTGTTGGAATGAGGCCGTATTTGGCGTCGCGGCTAGAGTGCTCGCCTCCCAATGTTAACCCAGGGTCGATTAGTACTGTAGCGACTAATGGTGAGTTTATAATACAAGAACTGGGCGTTAAAAATCATGCAGTAAGCGTTTGTCTGCACACGGAAACACAAGTAATAACATTTCACTATAAAATCGTTAAGTCATACTTCCAGCCAATGGGAACAAACGACGTTACCGTCATCAGAAGGTGGTGATGTGAACTATGTGGTTGGCGGCAAATTGTTTAGTGCTTTTATAGTAAAACTGCGGACTGGACGTGTTGACAGCCATGTGTTCATAGTAAAATTTTCGATCGGAGATGGACATGTAAACATTGTGTGAACCCGTGCGTAGATACATCTCTTCGCGAAACATTAAACTGCAGAACAAACGACTGTCAAAAACAATGAGTCAAACGTGTTGTAGAACATTTAGTTTGAATTTGTTCGTCAGAATATTTTTTTGCTGAATTTTAAAATGAAAATTTAAAAATTTAAATAAAATTTTTGTTTTATGTATGTCAAATATAGACTACAGCATTATTATACACTGTGAATTTTTTTCGGTTTGGTATGTCAGTTGGTTTTAGTGGCGTACATAAAACCATAAATTGCCAATTTTGACGTTTACGACTCACTACGCGAAAACTTTGAGAGATACAACAATTTTCAAAGAGGAAGACTTAGTTACAATTTACATCTAAAATAGGAAAAATATAATCTGGTACAAATATAAAAATATGTTGACAACTGAGGTGAACTGCGCCCTTGACGCGCTGTTGAAACACAGCGTTTCCAGCACCCGTGTAGAATCGCCCCTACACTAATTATCACGGTCGACTAAAATTCACCAATGCTAAAGCTTTTTCCTTGGATACCCGCCACCGGAATAACTTCCGAGTTGAGCGGATGGACTATCTGGTAGGCGCTCATCGCACTCGATCCGTTTGTTCAGAAGTTCTTACGTGACCTGTGTTCGTCGGTACGATGGTTAATATGTGATTTTTGTTTAGCGTTATAAAAAAAGTATTTACTAGGAACAGTAAAATTAAGCAGAATAATTTCCGTTAAAGTTATGCGGAAAACTAATTCACATTAATGTCGCGTTTGTAACTGGGCCCCAGTTTAAATTACTCTCTATTAAGAATTTTCTGCGAACAACAGACCTGCGGGAAAGTAAGGAGCAAATTCCGTGCTATTCGTAGTGAAACAGTGGAGCTTAGCTTACATTTATTTGAACTCGCGATTTTTGTACGTTGCAAACAACTCCCCTGCGATATGGAAAATAAAAAAAACTCATTTTTTTTTCTTTAAGCAATTATCTTCTCTAACGAGATTAGTGCATTTTGACATTTTACATCGCAAAGATATCCGCTTTTCATATTAGGTATTTAAAAAAAACAACATTACTTATTTGCTACGGTGTTCCATCAATCAGACGATCAAGATGTTTATAAAATTTATGTATGCTTATATTAAAGCACTATCAGAATTATTACCTTTTTTATTCATATGAACGTATTGCGTTTCAAATCACAAAATACTGCCACTTAAAAAGCATAGCCTTTATTTCAATTTGAATGACAGATGCGTCGTAATAAATTAAAGTTTACGTGCCTTTGAATTTTTTCCACCAGTAATTATGGGTGTTGAACTACACAAATACTTGCTTGCTACCGTTATTGTTTTTACAGCTTTTGGATAATGGTAATTTTGGAGGTAGATAAAAGAGGGAAATGTAGTTTGCATTTTATATAAGGACGCATTATGAACTACTAACGTGCATGGTTTACCTAGGACTCGAACCCGAAACCTCACGATTGAAGTTAACACCTTAGCAATTTGTCATATTAATTTTCTAACTGATTATGCTGAAACATTTGAAAATAGGTTACGTGTATATTACGAATTAAAATGTATGTAATAAATGGAAAGCAAATAAAGAAACGTTCTATCTTGTTTTGTGCCTGAATAGCCGTGCCAACGGTGGGTTCTTTTCGATCGTCAGCTGTTCGTTTCTGTTGGAAGCGGCAGGGGCGATGTTTCGACGCCGGAAGTCGCCGACACGGAAACTTTGTATGCGATCGGCGCTCAACGACCGAACTTGGCGGAGGGGGAAGGGGTAAACTGTTTTCAAACTTTTTTGATATAGCTCTTGCCACGCTGTCAGAAAAAAAAGGGAAAAGAGAAACTTAGAAGAGATCAAAAGAGTTGATAGCACGCAATATAATGGGCCTGTGTTATGTTCCAGGGATGCGTAAATTTTTGTGACGGGCAGTGAATAAAAAGTTTGTTGAATTTTAAGCTACCTACCATTATTTAACTGTACATCAATAATGGTTGCGCAGGGCATTAATTTTTTTCGTAGCCCGTATACGCTGCATAATATCTATTCATATCAACGGAGGACAGTAAACAAATCCATAGGCGTAGTAAATTGAATTATGCGAATACAAGATGGTTTAGTTTTATTGAGTCTTGCGGTTTGTACCCTGTTTGAGAATAATTGACTTAAGACTTCGGTCTTTGAATTCTTTCACCGAGTACAAATAGGCATACAAAAAAGTAATAATTTTCTGTTTGAGAACTATGAGTTAAGTATTTATCATAATAAACATATTCTCACCATAGAAAATAAGTATCATTAGTGTAGTTTGTTTTAATTTATTCCTGTATAAAAACTACACTATTCAACTTATTTCGTTTTGATTTCGTCATAACACGTATATAATATGTAAATTTGTATACACAGTGGTCAGAAACAAGCTCATAGAAAACCATCCACGCGAATTCTGGGCTAAATAGGACACGAAAGTGTAAGTGGTAAAATGTGCACAATGTGGCAAATACCTAATATAATTACCACTGTTATGACAATCGTATTATGGGCGCGGGTTGAAATCCCGAGCAGTCCAAACATGATTTTATTTACATTTACTGGACGCAACGTAATGCGTGGACGTGTGGCGTTTCCTTTTCTTGTGCACGTAAATTGTAACCTTTCAACATTTTGCCACAGACATTTTCGTCTTCCTATTTTGCCAAGAATTTTCGTGGTGTGTTTATACGGCCATTTCTGGACATTTAGCGCAAAACTTACCTAGTTCGATTATCAGTATCCCGGGCTTTCTATGGTTTTAGTCTGCGTGTAATTTAAGGCGAGGAAGATTATTAGTTGATTGGACCAACCAAATCAAATCTTATGTACTCTGTACTACGTAATGTTCGTATTCACAGGTACACAACGCCAAGCCAACTAACAGAGAGAATCGTTATGAAAAGGAAGAGAATCAGAGACTAGATTCAGTTTCTTGGACGTACTCCATTGCAAAATTGAACGACTGTCAAAGAAAAACTAAACAAATAAAAGAAACCATAAAATAAGCAGAGTATGATTAGTCAGCAAGATACAAACACAACATGAAATTCCAAGATGGAATCGGGTCAAATAAAAACAAGAAACAAACAGATAATAAATGAAATTAATAACAAATAAAATAAAAACCAAATAACATGCGACACAACGATGAGACGAAACAGCAAACACAGTAGATATCAGACACGAACAGAAAAATAACAAAAGAACACAACAAGTGGACGAGACAAAACGCAACAGATATCAGACATATACAGACAAGACAAACCACACAATGAAGAGACGAAACAAAACACAGTAGTTTTCCAGACAGACAGTGTTACGTTTCGGGAACTGGAATCTGTTCCCGTCATCAGGTAGACACACAGGGTTCAGGAACTGTTTGTTTGTTCCTTGTTTTTATTTCATTTATTATCTGTTTGTTCCTTGTTTTTATTTGACCCGATTCCATCTTGGAATTTCATGTTGTGTTTGTATCTTGCTGACTAAGCATACTCTGCTTATTTTATAGTTTCTTTTATTTGTTTAGTTTTTCTTTGACAGTCGCTCAATTTTGCAATGGAGTACGTCCAAGAAACTGAATCTAGTCATGAACTCCCACTGCACAGTTCTTTCAAAGATCATAAGAGAATCAGAATCTGAGATTGGATGTTCTGGAACTATAATCAGTAATTTTGATTCTCACACGTGTAAGACAACAGCTTTAGGCATGAAGGCCATTCTAGACTGTGGTTATGCCGCGAAAATCCGCTGGTTGTGGGAGTATTTTTTTTTTGTACCGTAAACGTCCTAGGCACTCGTGTCGCGCCGAGAGCTGATGGGTATCTCCGACCAGCAGGGACAGTCGCGTGACGTGAGAACTGCCATACCGACGTCTCCCCCCTCCCTCGTGGTCGCCGGTCGATCAAGGCAGGGGGATCGTGATATCCTGCTGGGTAAAGGGGTTGGTGGCACAACGCTCGGCAGTAAAACCTCGGCGGACCTGCAGCCGATTATTTTTACAGTGCTCGAGGGAGGCATGGGTAACCTTCCTCGCAGCTGCAACACCCTTGTCGGGGAGGGTGGGTGTGGTCGCCAGCAACGACCACTCTCGCTCGATCACGCCCGCACCTATAGAGGCTGGATCCTCACCCCAACTTGGGACGTCTTGGCCGTCCCGAAACTTCCAGATTCCGCATCTTGGATTTTCCTGTATGACTCCGCGGGGAGATATCACATACAGCGCTCCTCCATTTTCCCGAAACGATAATCTTTAGGCGCTTGTGAAAATTCACAAGGATAGGGTAGGTCAAACTAAGATTTCAAGTTTATGATGTTCGAAATTTAATCCGTGTGAAGTTTACCCGTGTACGAGATTTCACCTGATGGCCTCTCGATCAACTACTAAAACTAACATTGTATTTAAATGTAAATTACATAACAATAAAGAATGCGGACGAATATATTTACCATGTAGAAAATGTGTAGGCATTTTTTTTTGTTCCCGCCAGCTTGAAACGTCCATCAAACCCTGGAATCCTGGTAATCGACAAACCCAGGTTAGATAACCTACCCTACTCCAGCGAGTGAATTTTCGTAAACGTCTTTGGTTATTCCACGCGGGGAAGCTTTTTATTGTAGCATGTCGGAACGTAGCCGGCAGGTTTACTCGGAGCATTTATGTTTCTTCTATCCTTTGGGCTACAGGTCAGAGTAGCGCACGAACGTTAAGAGCGACCCTAACACGCACCTTACGTGCCGTTTCGCGTCAAGCATTGCACTAAAGTGCAAGCTTTACATCGAAGCGTTTTTACTACGGCACTTGGTGACCGCGTACCCAAACCGCTGAGTGGTGTGTAGAGCTTCACCCGATACAAGTTTATTCGAAATCTACACAACGTACTTAAGTAAATTTTACTTAATAATGTCATACAAAGAACGTTACGTTTTTTTTTTCAGGATCTTCATTAAGGGGGGAGTTCACCGAAAAATGAAATGGTTAATTTTTTATTTTATTTAGACGTGGAGTGGTTTGTTTTATAGACGTACGTTGCAACTATTTTTACTGTAATGAAAATTTTTTTAGCTTTCATATTTTATGTGTAATAGCATTTTTAAGTTCAAATTTACATAAAACGGTTTTATGCAAGACAGGAAAAACAATCAACTTACCGAAATTTAAAAAAAGAATCACATTGAATAACAGTGCCATGGACTTATGACATGACATGTACAAAACCACACTAATTAGTTCTTTTGCATTTTTTAAATATTTTTAAAAAGCAATTTTTTATTTTAAATTCATCGTATTTTAAAATACAAAAAATTTAATGTGGGTTTGTAAACATGTATTTCCGTAGCTTGTGACTTTGTTCTTCATTGTGAATTTTTTTCATTTTGGTAAGCTATTTGGTTTTACTTTATTGCATAAAACCATTTTATGCCTATTTTGGTTTAATATTCTATAATACAAAGCGAAGAAAGCTTAACAATTTTCGTTAACTTACAGTAAAAAAAAGTGATAATATGTGTCTACAAAACAATCCATATCTCGTAGACTCGTACAAATATAAAAATTATTAAAACAATTAAAATGTTCAGTGTACCGCTTCCTTAATATACAGGATGAGTCGGGAGGAAAGGTACATGCTTTGAGGGATGATAATACTGGTGATTCTGAACAAAATGTTTCTAATAAACATATTCCCTTTTCTTAACCGTTTCAGAGAAAGCCCTCAAAGCATGTACCTTTCCTCCTGACTCATTCTGTATAAAGTTTATTTTCTTGCGACAGAAATTGACTAAAACGGGTGCTTTTGCGGTCGATTTTAGATATGAATGTGTTGGTGCAGAATATTTTAAAATGTATACGTCATATAATGATACGGTCACCACGGCCTGTCTCATAGAGGCGATTTGAGTTTCGCGTAGACCTACAATATATTCTGTTGTTAATAATGATGTACGGTAGTCTTAAAATACAGGTTCAAAGGGCTACGGAAGTGGTTTTTTTTCACGCTGTACTAATGCTTTTTTTTAATGAACCTCCGAAAAATCGCTGCCTGTTACTGCGTGTAAGTCAGCAGTATAGGCCACTCAAAATTTGGCACTTTTGATGCCCTGGTTATTTTCTCCGTTCTTGGCAAGTAATGCTTATTTTCAGACACTCGCTAAACATAGCAGTTGTATGAATAAACATGGTTTGAAAATTTCACCGTACTAAAAGTTAACGTGTGTGTGTGCGCGCGTGCGTGTGTGCGTGTGTGAGACGAATAAAGCTACGAGCGGCTATGCGTAGCTAATTATAGTTTATTTATTTAACCTTGTGGGGAAGCAAGATTTTAGAGTCCACGATGTATTTAAATTTTACTGTTGTTGTGTATAATAAGGGCCTAGTCACTCGCTTGTACTTACAATAACTTATCATTGACTCGTGTATGTAACGAGTAAATCTGGTAGATAGTTTCACGAGCAGTGAACAATGTTAAGTCCTATGTAAACATAAGCAAGTTGCATTGTTTACATTTACGAACAGTGAAAGGTACTAACGGACTGAAAAAAAAAATTAAGCAGGCATTGTAATTGATCAGTTCATGGAGAATCACCCTGAAGGAGCGTCACTACATAATCGAGAACTGAGCAAGCAGTCGACGGACGTACACTTTGAGTGACAGCTGGGAGTGTCCTCGCCTGAGGAGGCACACTGAGGAGTGGATACCAAGGGGTGACATTGACAGGAGGGGTGTATGTGAGTGAAAATACTAAAATATGCTTCTTCGCTTTTAGTCGGTTTTCTCACAAACAAATGAGATACTAAAAGGTTTTAGTACATATATATATATATATTTTTTTTTTTTTCAAAAGACGCATCTAGGTTACTATAGGCAAATTATTGGTTTAATAGATGTATATGTGTTATATGTAAATTGCACTATATTACAAATTTCGCCTAAATCCCTACTTTTTTGTAATTATATTGATATTTAAGTAACAAAACTTCGACTATACAAACGAAGATACGATTTTTGTCTTTGCTTCATAAATGGTTTTACTGTCGTAGGTATATTATTCTTTCAGAAATTAGAATAAACACATACTGCTGAAATGGTGCTAAATTATTAACTAGGGACGCTTATTAAAGGCAGCCGTCTTAATATGAATACATCTTCTTTACTCAACATTGTATGTCGATACTAGTTCCTACCAACAATTCGAGCACAATTTAGTCATATTTTTTAATGAAAATTATTTATTGCAGAACGTTAAGCATTCATATAGGCCTACATGTTAAATTGGGCTACATTATTAACATTTGCCAAACTTTACGCGTATTTTAAACATGTTTTTTTTTTTTATTTTTCATTGCAAGGAAAAATAATAAGTTTATATACATTTAACTTTGGCTGTTGTCTTCAGTCATCAAAATTATTATGAAAGTAAATATCTGTAAACGTTACGCGAAATAAAATTACTAAACAAAAAAAAAAATTGTATGTATTTTAATTTTTTTATCGTATATGCGTGAGGCTGTGTCCACGCACAAGCAGAATTTTAATTTGTAAGGGGAACAATCCAATAAAATTGCACGTCATGGTAATTTGAGTGTCCATACAGAAGGCGCTTGATGCTGCGTTTAAGGTACGTTAACATGCAGGCGATAAAAGCTAGCCGGGCACGTGCTTTAACAATAATGTAGCCTTTATGGACAGGGCGTGAAAACGGCGTGCAGTGTATTGGTAGTTGTATGTTCTCCTATGAAACTTTAAGCAGTGACCCTATTATTATTTACGGAAAGTCTGTAGCAAAGTCCAACGCCTGCTTCTCTATTTTTTATTTTACTATCCCGGTTAGTATTTTTTACGTGACGGCAGCCTTAAAAACCTGTTTTTATTTAGCCATTTTGAGGTGCGCCGGAACCGTGTCTCTAAGCATGATATCTAGCAAACAAAAATACAGTAGCGTAGATTTCAATGTGTTTTCTTTTCGTAGATAAAGAAACAGAACATCCTTCAGTAGAAATTCTCTAAAAAAAACTTTCTCCTGACACGTTGCAACAATGTTCATACGCCAGCTGTATGTGGCTCTTAATAGAGTTATGTTGTTGTTGTTGATGTAAAATCCAATTAAACTTACGAAGCAATGTTAAATAAATATATGCAACTGCGTAAATTTACACGAGTTGCTGCTGTTTCTGGGAAAGAAAAAATCCAGCTTCCGAAAGGGCCAGCACTCTTCCGTGATAGTGCCCCAGGGTGTTACGTCGAGTACCCGTTAGGGCCCCGCTGTTATGCGGCTCTCCGGGGAGGATAAGACCACTCTCCCTATCCAAGGTTTTGTCTTTCCCGCCCTTTTCTGCATCTATCTCCACCCCTCGACTTTTGTTCCCTGGGGAAGCCTTCGTCGCAGGCCGAGCGCCGTGTCCCCGCGGTGCCATCCAACAACAGTTGCTGTTGGGGCTGCTGTTTGAAGTCTGGAGTGGACGAAGGGGATGGAAGAGTGGTAGACGGACAATTCGACACACACTTCTCTTGTTCGCCCCAGAATCCCTGTACTCGAACGAAGTAAGGACAAGGCATCTCTGGGGGGTCAGCAGTCGGTGCACTTCGACGGCCTCCGCTTGTGAGAGGTATTTCCAAGGCTGAAGGCCACTGCGTGGGTTATCGGCGCGATGCGAGGAGACAGAAAAACACATAGTCAACTACGTCTTCGCTGTTTTGTCGAAAGAGTAGGTTGGCTACTCTTCTGCACTAGATACTGTAGCCATGAATATTTCGTAGAGCTTATTATTAAAGTACAATCATTAATCCAGGAATTTTGAACGTACCTACTTGCAACATTTTGTTGTTCAGTTACAAAACATTATATGACATGGAACTTAAGATAAAAAAAGTTACAAAAAGTACGAATAAATTAGTGTTACCGGTTATCAATGAATGTAGCCTGTTACATATAGTAAGGAATATTTTAACAATAATTATGTTATCGTACATAATTTTTAACCACAATAAACGTTTGTTGGTTTTATTTGTATTTTCGCATTAAACGTGTTGCAATATTTATGCCAGCCGGTGAATTTTCTGAAACTTGCGGCAGAATGATGGAATTAATGTCTCTCCAGTAGCCTATAATGACTCTGACAATGCTACAGCTAGAAGTAGGTAGCTTCAGATAGATTTCGTGTTGATGTACATTTAGTAACGAGCAGATACTATTTGCACGGATTTATCTTAAACTTGTGAACAGCCACGAGCAAGCTATATCAAGAAAGTTAGGTCTATCTTGCTTCCTGTTGAGAAAAGCGCATGCGCAAAGCATTGCACAAAATGTACAAATCATTATACCCCGGCTTTGTTACTGTTACTTGTTCGTTTAAAGTTACGTTGTTATGGAGTCACAGGAGATTCTTGAACATATCTCGAACCATCAAGGTGATAGCTCAGTTTGGCGCTTTCGAAGTCTAGAAATGCTGGAACTGTTAGGACGACACAGAACGCGCGTCTTGCCATCCCCGTAGCCTTTAGACGCTGATCACTCGCCTCTGTCAAACATTTAGTGACGATTTGTATAATTTTATGACGTAACATTAAACAAAAAAGTGTATTATACATGCCTATACCTTTTAAAAGATTCTGCGCCAACATTTTCATACCTGAAATGGACCGTGGAAACACTCGTTTTTATTTTGTGTAGCAGGAATATAGGCCCTATAGAATAATGAAGAACCTTGATAAGATATACACACATGTAATGTTCTTTGAATGCTATTCCTAAGTAGATAACACTCGTGTAGGTTGAGTAGTTTTTGAATAAACTTGTGTCAGCCGAAGCTCTGCACACCACTCGGTGGCTTGGGCAGACGGTCGCCTTAAGGAGGAGTGTTAGACAATGTTATTGTATTTACAGGTTTTGAGTCATAACATTTATTAAAATTGTATTATCAAAATTTTCTCTTCGGCAAAGCATAGGATATATTCTTGGCGAACTGCTTGAAATAATTTCAAATGCGATCTTACATTGATTCTGCATGATAAATTAATGAAAGATTCGATTATTGTTTATGTCAAGCTGTTTACCAAGAATATATATATATATATATATATATATATATATATATATTGTCGAAGAGAACATTTTGATGATACAATTTGAATAAATGTAGCGGTTCAAAAACTGAAATTACAATACAATTGCCACACCCCCCCCTTAATGGGGGCCGCAGTGGTGCAGTGATTAGACTACCAAGGCCATCTGAGTTCGATTCCCTTTGGGGTGAGGCCCGATTGTTGCCAAATGGGGATGTAGCAGACGTCGTGGTTGGCAGGCTGGCGAGTTTTCTCAATTTACTCTCATTTCTCCCGCCCCTTCATTTCCGACGTAGTTTGTTACCTACCTCATATCATCCTCACAAGTGTTCGGTACCTCACTGTCAAGGTTAGTCTTATATTTAATGATCACTTTATCCCGAACGACCTATAACGTTTCGAGTCGGTTAAGAAACCGGACAGGTGATGGATGGTTTGCGGCGACCTCTCGGTACGAATCGATTATTTAACTTCCAAGCTCTCTATTTGTTAGTGTTGAAGGGGTTCAGTTGTCGTTAGCTTTTCTGTGATTAGTAGGACGACCTAGTTCCTAACCTTTCAATCTTTCTTTCCACCGTCACAGCTTTTCATGCAGCAATCACTGCGCCTTTAGTTTCAGTCGATGCAACCCGTTTAACTGACATGCAGCACGGGTTGCATTGACCAGCCGGAAACTTGCTGTCGCAAAACAATCATTCAAAATAAGGAACAACTAAACAGATATGCATACTAGAGTAGGTCAGTTCAAGGGTACATATTCCTATAAGCATTCTGTCACTATACAACCACGGATATTTCCGAGAATCATTTTTAAAACATAATGTTACTGTATTAGCCTGTCATATATTTGTCAGTTTATAAACAAGTAGAGAGATTAGAAAGTCATAAAAAAACGCAGGAACTGAAAACATGTAACTATGTAGTTTATGCAGTTCACAAATAATCTTTAAACGTATTAATTAAATTTGTGAGCGCTATCTTATACCAAAGATGCTAATACAGACCAAAAATACGTATGTACGTTTGTTTGCTACTTTATTTTTTTCAGCCGTCATATTAATTCATGAAAATATGAGTTATGTGCTCTTTTAACAATTCAACATGTACATAGAAGGAGCTGGAGTACATTTTAAAATAATTTTTATTAGGCAAGTGTAAATTTTACTGACGTTTTAAACTGATGCTTTTTAGCAAGCATACATGTTTGCAGAGTTAAGATTTTGGACTTGAACAGGCCTAGATTAATAAGATAACGAAATTCCCCATATTGCCTTTGTTTCTATTTAATTTCGTGGAAAACGAAAGCTTAAAAACTATTCAAATTATGTTTGTTCACTATAACCTGAGCACTCAGCAGAACTTGTAATTAATTAAAAATATGTTTTAATGGACCAACAATTGTTAACTTTGGAGGGTATTGAAACGTTGACACTGGTTTTTAGTTACGTGGAAGTTTTCATATTAAATATTGTAAAGATAACTACAAAACGGCCGAAAGAAAACTTTGTGCAGTGCTCACTTTATCGTGAACGGCCTATACAGTTGATTCGTGTTGTACTGCGATTTTTTTTTTTTTGCGTTGTAAACGAAAACGGAAATTTCGATAGCTCAGTGTGTGTATTGATTTAAACTTGTAGATTATGATGTATAAATATACTAACTCAATTTAAGTTACATATCATAAGATGCCTTCAAGTTTTAAAGAGGTTGGTAAAAAGAGAGAATATGAAAGGGCAGAAATGTACGGAGTGCTAAGTTTGTTCTGACCTGCTTACGTAATGCAGTATCACTCCTACGCACAACTCACTGACTGTCGTCCAGTGCTTTACTATTTCTATTTGTACTGTGGCACTTCAAGAGTTAGTGGACCTGGCGCGTAAGACGTGATGTAACGTGGTACGGCAAGTATTTATTATTGTGTAACTATTAAAAATGTTTCCAGCGCATTTATCTACGAAAAGAAGACACTTTAAACTGTGTCCTTATTATTTTAAAAATACCGTCCGCTAACTTAAAACGTGATTTCCAAGCTCCTTAATTAAGGGCTTGTTCCCGAGTTTTTTTTTCAGACTGGTGCCAATAACTCAAATATTTTTTAACCAAAAGTTTTGAAAACATTTGAGTCAATGTGCAATCACACGATGCACAATACCATGGACGCGTTTTTTAAATAATGTACCATTCGCCAGCAAAAAAAAAAAAATAATAATTTCCTTCATTTTTGCTTATTTTCACGACAAAAAACGTGGTACTTTGGGTAATGAAATCTAAAAAACCGTTCAGTATAATTCTACAAAAAAAAATTCAGCTACAAATTCTAACATATAAGTGTCAATACTGTGCAGCAAAATTTTGATATGAGTATTAGGTAGCAATTAAAATATTTTCGAAATCACTGCAAAACTCGGCAACAAGGCCTTAAAAGTGCTAGAAATTACTTTAACGTTGCTGTAGATGAGAAAATATCAACCGTAACAGGGAAACAAAATCATAGAAACCTGCATTGGACTTTACCACATACTTTCCACAAATACAATAACAGGGTCATTGCTTGAAGTCCCGTTGAAAAACGGTTTCTACGAAAACACTGTACGCTAGTTTAGTACTCCGCTCCTAGAGGCGATTAGGTGTTTGACGCACGGGTTATATTCGACTTATCGCCTTCTCCGTTTCCGTGCCTCTTACGTAAAGAAAAAAGCTAGCCTCCACTAACTCTTAAGCCGTGGACATTCTATTGAATTTGTGTCAAGTCCAACGCATGTTTATATCTTTTCGTTTTACGAACCAGGTTGGTACTTTACCAGTTACATCAGTAAAAAATAGTTTTTATGAGTTTTAAGCAACAGAAAATAGCGTTTATAATAAGCGTGCTTAATTTGAAACTTTTAGAGACATAGCTTGAAATATTTTTCTGTAGATGTACGAACGTATCGCACGTTCAGTATTTTTTTTTTTTTTCAAATATGTAACAACCGAGATTCACTGCAATACAGCTAACGTGAAAGTAGGGAAACTATTTAAGTTCAAAACTATACAGTTTGTAGGGGATACTGATGTGAATATTTGTCGATAGGAAACGAATACATTCTCGGCGTAAGTATTAGGCTATATAATACCTGGACGTTTAAACGCGCTGCCGACCGGTCTTGTGAAATACGATTCCCTCGCAGCTGCCCACGGCGGAGCGTCGACACGGCGAGCTTTATATCGAGAGAAATCCTCCAGGGGTTTATCGGCTTACTGCAGGCGTCACACGACACCTTTATCTCGCTGCGAATTGCGCTATTTATTGGAATTCCAGTAAATACACAACAGTCCACGTCCAGTTTGGTAAATGGAGGTGTAAAAACCTCTGCGACGTATTTTCTTCGAGCGACCCCTGCGGCTTAGCCTGTTTCGGTGTTAACGTTGGTCTAGTAACATTTGATGTAGAGTTCCTAGCGGCGTACACGCGTGCTATTCAGTAGTAATTTTATTTCACATAGCACAACAACAAAGTATTTTTATCTCCGTAATAGTCGTGTACAGTATTTACGTCCTGCTTGTTTGAATTTACGTATTCTGACATTATTGATGAATAATACCCTAAATATCAGTTGAGGTGAGAGGATTTTACAGCCCATTAACGACGAGGTCCTAAGGGTGCGGTCTATCGCAATTTTCATCACCATTTTTTTTTATATTTTTTATTTGTACCAGATTTTTTTTTACTTTAGACACAAAATGTGACTAAATTTAGCTTTTATGAAATTTTTTTATCTCTCATAGTTTTCGCGTAATAGCTTGTTAAAGTCATATTTTGCATGTTTCCGTTTTAACGACTACACTGAAACCAACTTTTATACCAAAGTCAAAAAATCACAGTAGATAAATACATTGCAGGCTACAATGTCATGCTCATAAAAATAAAGAATAAAATTTATTTGTATGGAAAAAAATATTATTGAATTTTTAAAATTTTAATTTTCAGTTTCAGCGTTTTTTTTTTTTAATACAAAGACTTTTTATTCATTATTTTTATGTGCATGACATTGTAGCCTGCTATGTATCTATCCGCTGTGATTTTTTTTAGTTAGGTATATCAGTTTGTTTTAGTGTAGTCGTTAAAACGGAAACATGCAAAATATGACTTTAACATGCCATTACGCAAACACTATGAGAGATAAAAATATTTCATAAGAGCCAAATTTATTTACATTTTGTGTCTAAAATAAGAAAAAAAATTATCTGGTACAAATAAAAATAAAAAAATTGGTAATGAAAATTGCGTCAGACCGCGCCCTGCGCTTCGAATGCGTTGCAGCGAGTGATGACATATTATTTTTGACGAAACTATTTAACGCACTGCTCGTCAGCTGAGTAGCTTGCGTGGAGAGGCGGTAATGTATTAGGCCTACATACGTCGATCAACGGAAACATTTACCACTCCTGCCTCACACACACACACACACACACACACACACACACACACACACACACAAACGCAGTTTATCTAGTGAGGCCCCATAACAGCCAATAAGGGTGAAGTGAGGTGAAGAGACAGCACAACATCCATGCTCGAGCCAAGATTCGAACCCAGGACCTCTCGCGATGTAGGCCGGCGCATAACCGACTACGCTGTAGAGGCCGGCAATATCAGTTGAGTTTGGCTGACGTCAGACATTGAGCCGTTTCTGTAAATGGTTTATTTATTTTTTTCTTTTTGACTTAGAGCACGGCCGTAGAAGAACAGGTCTGGACACTCGCCTGGAAACTTGACCCCTTTGTTGTTTGGCTGCAGTTCACAGTTACCGATAATGCTATATATTCTTGGCGCTGTAATCCGGGCGGTCGAGCTCAAACTCCGCCCACTTCTTTCCCATTCAGATAAACAATTTATCAAAACGTATTTTTTTTTCATCAATTTATGAAATACTTCCTTCGCTCACAATATTAAATCGTGGCTCCAGAAATATTTATTTACTTTATAATGTTAACAATGAAAAAAAAAGTGGGCGGAGTTTGAGTCCAACCGCCCGGATTACAGCGCCATAAAGTACAACATTCTCGGCAACTTGACGAATTATAGCCAAACAACAAGGGGGTCAAGCAAAATACATTGTTAGATAGGCGAGTGTCCAGACCTGTTCTTCTACGACCGTGACTTATGGCCTTATTACGGAGTTTTGCAGTGATCTCGAAAATATTTTTTTATTGCTACCTAATACTCATATCAAAATTTCGCTGCACAGTTTTAACACCTATATGTTATAATTTGTAGCTAAATTTGTTTGTAGAATTACAATCAACGGTTTTTTTAGATTTCGTTACTAAAAGTACCACGTTTTTCGTCGTGAAAATAAGCAAAAAAGAAGGAAATTATTTTTTTCTGGCGAATGGTAAATTATTTAAAAAAAAAACGCGTCCACAGTATTGTGCATCGTGTGATTGCACGTTGACTCAAATTTTTTCAAAGTTTTTGGTTAAAAAATATTTGAGTTATTGGCACCAGTCTGAAAAAACTCGGGAACAAGCCCTTAAAATTAGTTTATTGTGGACCAAACGAAGCGCTTTCCAATAGCCTACAAAATATTTCACTACCAGAAATGTTAAAAATTGTTTAGCTTAATTATGCTTTTTAACAGTTGGTGACATTTTTGTCCGGCATGTCTGTACTTGAACTAAGTTATTCAGTGTTTTATCTTCATAATCCTAAAAGTAGCAGATAAAATCCGAGGTTTTATACATTGCACATTCACGCTGTATTTATAAATGTTCACAGAGTGACTGTAGTGTACCATGCACTCGCACACGAGAAGTAGCAATAATGTTTGAAAGTAGTTAGGGTTTTGCGTCTCGTTGACAGCGGGATTATTAGAGACGAAATCAGCAGCTTAGCATACATTTCGCAATAGAGAAAGGAATTGTCAACTGTCTAGCTAGAAAGCATAATAGCGTTTACCTGAAGTGAGTTTGGAAAATAAGGTCATGGTAATCTGAAGTTAAGCTGGCTCTTCCTGGAATTGAACCCGCGTCATCCCGAATGATACCTTGCTGGGTACTAGTGTTCTTAAGTAAAAGTTTTGAAGGTTTACGTAGCCTCAAATGACTTTGTAAAATTTTTGTGTCTCAGAAATGAACCTATTTATTTCACACAAATGTACATTCATAAAAATATTAAATATTTGCAGTTTCTAAATACTTAACAATGAGTAATATCTTCTTAATTTGAATACTTGGTAGACTATTACATCAGTAATATCGAGATGTTGCTTTCGCTATTTTTACGATTTAATACCTTATTGATTTTATATTAACAACGTTAAAATAAATACATAAGTCGAGGTAAACAAAGCATAAAGCTATCGTTTTGTTTGTTTATGAAAATACTGTTATTAGGTTTACATTGCTCATTTGTTTCCACGTTAGAGTTTGTGTTTAATATCACATAACTGTTAACGTTATTAAAGAACCACAAAGACGGCCATGCAATGAGGCAGTGAGTGTTACTTCACATATTGTACTTCTTCTTAAATATCAGAAAACCAAGTATTCCTAGCAGTATGAAGTCCAAAAATGCAGTCCTTCAATCGGTATGCCCGGAATAGGTGCGCCATAAAGCGAAGTTTTACTGGCGATAAAAGTCCAATATATCCTCAAGACACCGCGAATTCGTTTTATTTAGTAAAATTTACGACATTATGGCATAAAAATCTCAGCAAAGTTTCCCTGTTTATTGAGTAGGTAAACAGGCTAGTAAATAATTCAGCAGGAACTTTATATTTCAACCAGTATTTTTTATGCCATGCTAAATCTTTATTTTAGGAAGGCAGTTATTCTTGAGAGCACTAAATTGCCTAAGAAGTTCGTGGTATTTGCGGGACAGACTTTAAATTCTCCGTAAACTTCAGTTGTAACCAGTGTGTAGCACAGCGTCTTTCATTACAAAAGTTTTCACTTTGCTTTCCAAAAGTGACACGCAAAACACAATTTAGCCTTGGAGCAGATGTAGTCGAATGGTTATGCTAGAACTGTTGTGGTCATTCTACGTGAGTTCTGGAAAAGAACACTAAAATTCGAACCAGTGGTTTCACTAAATTAAGTTTCATTCTGTGGAAATTCAGTACGCAAGCTGCTGTTGACATGCAGACGGCGGAATTCGTTGGAATATATACCTTTAACTATAAAATGTCGGTAAATAAGCTTGAATCGCTTTTAAAACAAGGAAACGCTGTCTATATTAATACCGGCATTATTTCACAGCAAACATTCTCGCTGGTATTAAAAAGTAATTATTGCTGGCACGAGGTTTATTTGGATTTATAATGGAGATAAATATTTCCAAATTCTCTCCTTCCTCCTTCCCTCCCGCGAAACAAACGTAAGTAGGCCTAATTGCAATAACAGTGAAGTACAATAGGGACGTGTGTTGGTCTGTTGCAAGGTAAGCTGGAGATCTATTATGTTTCATATAGCGTTGGCGTGTGTCGTGTGTAGATAAAGCACTAGCACATTGTTAACTGCTGGTAGCCGGGTTCTCATTATTATTGTTAATTAGCGGCTGCCTTTCAAGAATGTAAGCAAATTCACTGCTCATATTCAACAAGGCTTCGTACATTTAACTCGCGATACTGAATAAAACTGTCAGAGAATCGCGCATCTGCTACCCACTCATAATAATACCAATTTAGCAGAACGTAGGTTGTATGCTGACGTCATACCATATTTGTAATGGTTAGGGATCTGAAAAACTAGCATCTACTTTTGGGAACAAGTTGGGATTTAATAAAGACTATATTTGTGTCACTGTCTCACGTTCGCAATTTTTCTTAAACTTATTCGACACCTAGTAGAAGGCGCGAGCCGTTAAGGGACATGGAAAGGTAAGATGTCGAGCGAACGACTTGAATATTCAATCGACAATAAAATCTAAACTACTAATCATAATTTGATGGGATTTATTTTGCCGAGTGTATATTATATTAGCGGACGTTTATTCATATAGCACTGGGCGGTAGTATGCTTTGCTTTCGAGTAAAAAATTAAAAAAACTGTTTTTATGAAAGTAAGGGATTGAAACCAGTATTTTTTATAAATTTTAGTTCGATAGTATCTATGACTCTATGATAACAGAAATTCAAAAATATTTGCGTTTTGGTTTTAAAATAATTTCAACATCCGTAAACCACTCGCGCAGATCAAAAAGTGAATGTTTTTGAAATTAAGTTATTATAGAGTCCTGGATATTACTGTACCAAAAATTACAGTTTTTTCCACATTTATGGATTTTGTGGTTATAATCCCTTATTTTTATAAATACTGTTTTAATTTTCTATTCGAAAGGAAAGCAAACTACCGACCAGTGCTATATAAATAAAAGTCCGCTAGTAAAATATCTACTCGGTGATAAAAGTCCCATTGAGTTACGACTGGTAGCTTAGATTTGATCGACGATTGAGCATTGTAGCCGTTCGCTCGACATCTTATCTTTCCATACCCCTTAATAAAGGAACAACAATGCAGACCAACTTAAGTGATATATGCCTGTATCTATACGTCAGTAAATATACAGGTTGTTGCAACAATGATTTTTTGGAAGAACAGTGCTGACGTCTACAGGTACAAAGTATGTTCAATGAACACTCCCAATTAAATACGATTCGCCTGACATTTAATTGTCAATAGTATCTGCAATGGCATTCCTCAGAAACACGATCTAGCTCGTACGTTATGCACTATACATCACGTAATTACTGTGAACTGCAGTACAAAAATGGTGCATTTTCAGACCTACAGTATGTTCGCATAATATTTCTTGTTCCTGTCTATGTGGAGATTGCTCCTACAAATATTCATGTCCAATTTTGTAACATCCTGTATATTTTTAGAGGTTAATGTACAGTTCCTTGAATCCGCCGGATTTGGTCGGCGTCCAGTGATAGGTATCCTTGCAACTTACTCGTCAGTTGCCGCATATGCAACCAGCTCCCTACGGCTCTGCAGTGACTGATGATTCTACTGCGTGTTACGAGAATGTACAGTCGTGAACAAGCAACAGCGTACCTTGCAACAACCCTCCACGTATCTAGCCACGGATCAGGAGAAGTATACAGAATGAAGTGGCTTTACTTTCAACTTCAAAAAAACGTAATCATCAATCTTTGCTGGGCTGCTTGATGCTTAGACAACAGACTTCATATCTCATTTTATATTCCAAGATGCGAGAGATCCCCTGCTGATTCAGTTTGCGTTTATAAATTCTTATGTACCTTCCGCGCCATGCTCCAAACGTATTTAGTCCTTTTACTGGAGCGTTCGTATAACTTATATGAAATTCATGATGCGCGTTAGTGCCAGTTGTCACACAAGAAGTTAAGAGGCCGTGTAACATAATTTGCTAGTAATATTAACTTTCGTTTAATAAATGAAGGTTGCGACGAATAACTAGCAATGTTAACATTAGAATTTACTATTACAGGCGTATCATTTTATGAAATCGGTAATGGGAGTTATTTAATACTTATCATTTGGCGAGAGAGAATTTTTATCCTAAAATTTAAATGACCTTAATTATTTCATATTTACGCTTTAATTTTTCGAATACAATGTACGTAATAAAAGGTGAAGTAGTTAGCTACGTCCCTATTTAAATATTTTAAATTAAATATTGCCAAATTTTTAATCAGGAAGGCATTCATAAAAATTGATCATAATAAGTGACACGGGCTCTTAATGATTCGTAAGCTCCAACTTGATCGCAGGAAATAATATAAGAATAATTCGCGGCTAAGGAATCAGCAAGTTTTACAAAACGATACATACAAATCTTTATGATAAAATAAGGAATTTACGTGTGGTTCAGGATATAGCGAGCACTGTTGAAACCCTACTTACTTTTCTCCTTTCAGATACAGTATTATGTATGCTACGGCCTCTATTTCATATACATAAATCACCTTAAATAACAATCAGAGTGCGTAGATTGTACTGTACTCAAAAGTTACAGTCAGTGACGGTAAATCAAATTTTTGAATTATTGTTTTTCACAAGATGGTATTTAAAAGTTCACACTTTTTTTTTCGAACCACTTGTAAACATGTTACGTAAATGGTATAAAAATGCTTTAAGTCTCAAAATTTACGGTCTAAATTGTTGCTATTTATTTATTCTTTCCTTGCTCGTCCGTGCTATTTGTTTCAAATGAATAGTGGAATAAAAATACAAAACTATATGTCCATTTACTACGTAAAATTATATTTATTGTGGAGACGTTACAATTCAGTGTGTATCAGTCACTATAGTTGTTCGTGTACTACGCTTCTTTTGTAAGGAGCCAATTTTTATAAAGTCGCTTTTGTCACGTAACGAGATGTATCATTCAGTTTGTGAGACCTACCATACTTCTCACTCCTGACATTTCATATTACAAGCATAACTTATACCGACAAGATTATAGTTAAATCCAAAAATGGAAGTAACATTCTTACACATTTAAAACAAAGTGTTTTTTGTATTTTAAAAACTAGTTTCTTTACCAGAAAAATATTTATAGCATCGTAGCATTTTTTCTATGTCTACATGCACATATTCTTCTAATAACTTGAGACATTTACTCCGATCTTCTCAGATAATATTGGTCAGTGAGCATTCCAAGTAGGCTTACAGTTTTATCAAAATAATATTTTTGAAATATATAACATATAAAATATAGAATGAATTTTATCTCTTGGAAGCTGTTTCGTAGATTCCCCTAAAATTTTTCATTTCAGAAGTACATTAAATACATATTTGTAATATAACGTGCATTTTTTAATCAAAGCTTCAAATATTTAACCGTATACAAAGTTCCAAAGTTGTAAAAATGTTAACTGACAAGGTAGATTTTTTTAGTAACAGTTTATAATATTAACAGTTTTACGTGAAAATCGTTATTATCACATTTTGTAGTTAGTATCAACAGACAAACTTTGTGATAATAGGGCATGTGTACTATGCCTCAGGACCTATTAAATTCTCTGACTCCAAAATCGTACATAACTTGTGCAGTGTAACGTAGCAGTTAGTTAGTGACTTAAACAGGTGAAATTGTAATACACACAATTGTGAACAATTAATGTGAAGAGAGAGCGTGAGAGATTTTGGTCAGCTCTCAAAATCGAGGTCTTTAGCGGTGGTAAAGGGTGCATGAGGTGAATGTGGAGCAGCGCAGGAATGAAAGGGCGGGGGAAACGTGAGATCCCCAAGAAAACCCGCCGACTAGCGGAATCGTCCGGCACGATACCCACATGTAAATTCCGGGGGCTGACTCCGCCGGGAAGCGAATCCGGATCGCCTTGGTGGGAGGCGAATGGTCTGACCATTCGACCACCGCGTCCCCTAGTGTGAATGGAAATTTAGTAAAAGTGCAGAATATATCACGTAATATTAACTCCATAATAAAACGACGTTCACTATACAAATGCATGTTTTCAATGTTGTTGATGATTGCTATAAAACCCAGAATGAAACGTACAAAGATATTTAAAGGCCGTGATAAGCGCAGTGGCTAGAGCACTCGCCTCCCACCTAGGCGATCCTGATTCGATTCTCGGCGGTGTAGATCCCCGGAATTTGCATGGGAATCGTTGCTGCGGTCAGCGGGTTTTCTCGGGGATCTCCCATTTCTCCCGCCCTTTCATTGCGGCGCTGCTCCAAACTCACCTCATGTCACCTCTCACCACTGCTAAGACCTCGATGTTAAGTGCTGACCAAAAACTCTTCATTCACTCACAAAGGGATTTAGTTTTTTTTAAGTGGAAGTAAGGGGCGTTGGAGTAGGCTAAATCATGCAAGTAATTGGCCATAAGCTATTTGTTACCGAACCATTATTTTTAGGTGAAAATGTAGTACAGGTTTCAGACGGATCGGGACGTGAAATATTTCGTTGGCGCCCTGTTTTACAGCCCCGCGAAATAATTCCGTCGTTATTTCCTTCTCCTCAAATTACGTTTGCACCTGAGATGACCTGGAGGAGAAAGTGGAGCCCGCCCAGCATTGCTCATATATTCCACGACTGTGTTTTTACTGCCTTAGTTAGCATAACAATACCTCGAAGAGAGGCTGGTGCGCGGTATATAAACGCCCACCCCATCCCTCCTTTGCCGACGAAGAAAAGCTTGCCTGCTACCATCACAACCTCTCAAATAAAATAAAAATGTTTATTGCAGGCTCGGATTCCGACTCTCCCTCTCACTTCTCTTTCACACTCTCTCCACTCTAACCGAGGAATAATACTTAAAATAGAATATAAAGAAACATCCCTCATACTCTCGTTGTCTGTTCATTTTTATTTTTCAGTGAATAGCCATTTGCATTTCTGCTGTCACTTGTTTCACGCCTGTAAATGATAAACCCTGCAAAAGTATATAATTCAATGTTAGGAAGCATACGTGTTGTTATTATCACACTTTCTGCGCATTTAGAAGCAAGAGTGAATTTAACTTAAGTGGTACAGAACATTGTAAAAACTTTCCAAGTTATAATACGATCGTGATACATTACTGTTCTGCTCTTTATGACGCAGTAGAGGTCATGTTTTCACTGTGGCAAAAGAAAATACTCCTGTGAATTATGTGTCAGAAAATTGTGATTCAAACAAAAATGGTCGAAGTTATATACGCGCCTAGGATTTTGTGTTCGATGGACTCAAGACGTAAGAATATCTTAATAAATATAAACGCATAACAAATATATTAATTAATTATAATTTATTACACATCAAAATTGACATTGGTCTCAAGTATAAACATGTCTGTTGTTAGTAAAATACGTATTTGCTGATTTACAAAATGCTGTACCTATGAATTAAAAAAAAAAAAAAAAAAAAAACATCAGCAATAAGGAAAAGTAAATTATCAGGAAAACCATAACATATTAACAAAATATTTAAAAACCAAAATTGTAACCTGAAGCTTGCTGATAATGCTGCTGGACATACTTTTCCCTAAAATCGCGTCGTTATTCTCTTTCAGATAAGTTTAGTTTAACTTAATGTCGTTACGCTGACACACGTAGCAAGCGTAAACTTTTTTCTTGGTCGCTGTTAGCACAGCGTGATCTGTATTAAAAGGGTTCATGTATTGTTATATAGTAATTCTCATATTTCGCTTTCACTTTCCAAAGGTTTGCCAGAAAACTTACTGATAATTTTTACAATTGTTTATAACTTTTTTTTTTCACGCACACTAGAGAACGATTTTTTACTGGCAACTCATTTATTTTATGCTTATAAAATACAGTTAGTGTTTAAATTTGACGGAAAGATAAATAACTAGTATAAAATTAAAAAAATAGTAAAATTTACGGTAAATTAAACACGTGAATTGAACGATACTATATGAGGCTGCATTTTTTAAAACAGTTACCTATAAATGAAACCAACTCGCAGTTTTTTTATCAGTAGATGAAAAAGAATATCTCCTGTTACAATTACACGTAGGTCTGTTTTAACGGACATACTCACAGACTTGCGTGATTCCGCTTAAGTTATTGCTGACACTTGTCATAGGCTGGGTTCGTGGCAATGCTAGTTTTACAGGAGGCAGGAGGATAAAAACAGGTAGTTAAAAATATCGTAAGCAGGGTTTCAGAGGCGCCCGTTATTTGCGGGACAGACTAGTAAGTGGACACGTTAGATGGCAAGGTAAGTATGCTTTACGTCTCGTCGACACCGAGGTCATTAGATACAGTGACACACATCTTTGTACAATGACGAGAGTTGGGAGAGGAGTCGGCCATGGCTATTGTCAAGGAACCACCCCAGAATTCGCCTGGAGCGATTTCGGTAACCATTGAAACCAAAATCAGGATGGCCGGAGCCGGGGATCGACTCCAGAGCTCAGGGCTATTTCAAAGAATCTAGTGTAAGATAACTTTAGACACATGGACTTTGCGTATCGTCGGCAGCGAGGCTATAAAAGACAGCGACACACTACACAAAGGAAAGAACAGGGAGAGGAATCGGCTGTGGCCATTGGTGGGGAACCATGTCAGTGTTGGCCTGGATCGATTTCAGGAAATCGTGGAAATCCAAAATCAGGATGTTCAGAGTTGAGAATCTAATCTGGACCCTCCTGAATGCGAGTCCGTACCACGTAGATTGATCAGCTGAATGAAATGAAGCCGTTTGTAATATCTGTGTAGTATTAACCAACCGCTACACAGTTCCATAAGTAAAAAAATAATGTAGAGTTTTCAAACACAAAAATTCGTAGCTAAAAACGAGTGAACACATGCATATTTACTTCCGAGGCAGAAATATTTCCGTCATATTTTAAAGATTGGCTTTTACGTAGCCCAAAAATATGAGTAATGTCCAAAATTCTCAGAATTAAAAAAAAAAAAAAAAAAAAAGTGGTGTACCACTTAACCGAGGAAGTTAAGGCCATGCCTGGTAGTTTTGCAGTGATTTCGAAAATAATTTTTCCAAAATGAACTAATATCTCTATCACAAAATCGCTACATTGATTTGTCACTAATACATCAAAGTTTCTATTTGAATTTTTCCGTTGCAATGAACACAATGGATTTTTAGATTCTTGCACCCAAAGTATCACATATTTTAGCATTAAAATGAGCCAAAATGGCACAAAATATTTTTTTTTTTTACTGGCAAACGACTCATTTTTTTAAAGCCTACATATAATTGTGCATAGTATGACTTCACACGCTCTCAATTTTTTTCAACCCATTTGGTTGAAAACTTTTTGAGTTTTTTGCACCAACGTGAAAAAAACTACCGGGCATGGCCTTAAGCGATTCCCTTTGGCGACTGCCTTGAGCCATGTTTGTTGTACCAATGTAAATAGCTTAGAAGGCGAATAGTTTTCCCGAAATCTCTGGTAAATGCTGGAATTATTTCTCCCTACAAGCCATGGCTGATTCCTTTTCACATTCCATTTCATCTCAGCTATTTTTTTGGTCTCTACTGGCCTTGCTTTTGATTATATGTTTTGTCCTAATTATCTGTCTTCTAAACATATTGTGCGTGAGAGGAATATACTTCGTTGATGGAAGGCAAGGCATCAATATAGAAAGACGCCTGAACACTTTCTTAGCTATATTTTTTTATCAGTAAATTAATCGGGTGATGTCCAACAGGGATTGGACAACTGGCCTACTGCGAGACTTGAAACATCAGTAATCCGAATTATTTTCCGCCTGAGAAGAAGTAAATCATTAGCTTAAGTATGGTTATGGAAAGACATCAATGAGTAAATTATCAGCGTAAGTGTGGTTATGAACAGACGCCGTTGAATTTTATCATTTCGGTACCGAGGTTGGGTTCCAGTGCAATATCTTAAAAGGGAGTTTCTTACCTGAGAGATATGGGGTGAGCAAGGTTAAATTTTATTTAGCGGTGCACAGTCTTTTTCACTGACATCGTTTCAGGACAATAGCGTTTTTTTTTTTTCATTGAGATGAGATTATTGCCACAGGAATTAAAATGTTGGACACAAATACGAGGACGTTTTAGAGTCTTTTTTGATTATGAAAATACTCATCTGTTCATAGCTTTCAGGGTATTTAAAAGCACCCTAAATAGTTCCAATGTCAATCTGGGTCTCACCGAGTTGATCAAAAAAGTCAGTGCTGGTATATATGTCGTTTGGTGTAATTTTATGAAACCCAGACAAACCGGAATCAGAACGACCCAAGTGCGCTTATTTAATGCCTCACGCATGACGTAAAGTGCAGCGAGTTGGACTCGAGACTTGGAAAAGCATCAGCTGTTTTCATGAGGATCCACTTGGCGCCCTGTATATTGTGTCTGCTGGCAATGACGCCAAAAGTGTATATACTCCGAACGACAGAACGTTTTGGAAGCTGCGCCCAGAGATGCGAGGAAACTGTTTTAAAAAGGAGGTGCCGTCAAGTCTTCAGTGCATTTCCGCGCGCTCTTGTCACATTAACTGAGTGACTGCCGAGTTGTTGCCATTCTTTTTCTTTCTTCTTAGATTTATTGTGATTTTTTTTTTTTTTTACTTTTCACTCAGAATGTGTAATACAGAGACTGTTTCATGATGTGGTAGCCCTATTTTGCAGCTTGATTTTAGGCTTTTAGTTAAATTATTGTGAAACCTGAAGCTTATTTAATCACGCATTCGATACATACACTCAGACTAATTACAGGAAAATTTTTGACTACATAGCTTGTTTATCCATTTGCAATAGTATACTCAGTGTGTAATGTATTTACAAACACAAATACAGGCTATATCAGAAATGCAATATTTTGGAGAAACAATCTTCACATCTAGACGAACAAAAATATTATATGAACCTAGTTCCGAGGATGCACCATTTCTGCACTACAGTTAATTGTGCATGGTGTGTAACTGCGTAGTGCAGGCTGGATCGTGTTTATGTGGAATATCATTACAGCTACCTTTTGTAGGTACTTCATTATTAAAACGAAAAGTTGTCAATGTCCGATTTAAAATGTGAAATGTACGTATTACACTCGTAGACATTAGTTTATTTGGTGGGCATCAGATATCATTGGCCGAGTATTATAAAAAAGGAGATTTGGATTGCGAGATTATTTTTTCCTAGTATCTAGTAAATAAATAATAGATCTATAAGGTAGATATATCTAGCATGCAGTCTTCCGCAATTAAATATTTAAAATCAAACAGTGCAATCCTTTTGTATTTTTTTATGTGGAATATCATTACAGCTATTAATGCCAACTGCATACCAGACGAGTCATATTTATTTAGACGGTAGACATTGTTTGACGTAGCATTCCTCAGTTACATAATATACAGTAGTTTGCGTGCCATACACTGGAAGTAGTGAGACCTGAACTACAATAGCGGTGAGTTTTAGGTCCTATGGTCATACATTTTTTGTTCCTCTAAATGTGAAGGATTGTTCCCGCAAAATATTGACATGCAATATTGTAGCAGCCTGTGTATTTATTGCTTATTATGGATATTTTTATACTTTCGTATAACACGTTTTGAAAAATATGGTTATAAACATAGTATCAATAAAGTAAATATTTGAAATCAAGACTAAGAAAATGCCACCACTTCTAGACGCGTAAATATAGTATCCACCTCTGAATTATTTGATGGAATCATCATTCACCGTTGCTGTAACCGCTGTTGAAAGCAGCACTGTATTTTGCTAAACTCTTTTAGACCGCTTTATTTAGTTCTTTTTGATACACTACGCAACAGTTGAGTGAGTGAGTGAGATAATTTGGTCAGTGCTTGAGGTCTTCAGCGTTAGTGAGGGGTGACATGAGGTGAGTGTGGAGCAGCGCCGGAATGAAAGGGCGGGGGAAACGGGAGATCCCGTTGTTACAAGTTTTAGCCTAGGAAAGGGAAGATAAATAAGCCAGAGATGGAAGGTAACAAGAGTTTATTAGTATAGAGAACAAGGAAATACAGCAATACAGAAATAGAGGCGAGTGGAAGGGTTAGGGTAAGGCGAGACAGGAGATAGGTAAAGGATCGCTCTCCTTCCCTAAACCAACAGGAACTCACCGCTAGTG
>PNEQ01053668.1:0-56147 GCA_003012365.1 Medauroidea extradentata | reverse complement strand
ATGTTTGTCATATATAACAATGCCTGGATTGTTGTCATATATAACAATGCCTGGTTGGTTGCCATATATAACAGTGCCTTCATGGTTGTCATGTATAACAATACCTGGATGGTTGCCATATATAAAAGTGCCGGGATGGTTGTCATATATAACAATGCCTGGATTGTTGTCATATATAACAGTATTTGGATGGTTGTCATATTTATTAATGATTAAATGGTTGTCATATATATATGTGCCTGGATGGTTGTCATATGAAACAATGCCTGGATTGTTGTCATATATAACAATGTTTGGAAGAATGTCATATAATAGAGTGCCTGGATGGTTGTCATATAAACAATGACTGGAACTTTGTCAATTGTAACAATGCCTGGATGGTTGTCATATAAAACAATGTTTGGATGGTTGTCATATAAAACAGTGCCTGGATGGTTGTCATATATAACTGTGCCTGGATGGTTGTCATATATTACAGTATTTGGATGGTTGTCATATATATATCAATGTTCAAATGGTTGTCATATATAACTGTGCCTGGATGGTTGTCATATATAACAATGCCTGGATAATTGTCATATATCAATGCCTGTATGGTTGTCATATATTACAATGCCTGGATGGTTGTCATATGTGAAAATGCATAGATGGTTGTCATATATGACAATGCCTGAATGGTTGTCATATATATCAGTGCCTTGATGGTTTTCATGTATAACAATGCCTGGATGGTTGTCATATATAACAATGTTTGGAAGAGTGTCATATAATAGAGTGCCTGGATGGTTGTCATATAAACAATGACTGGAACTTTGTCAATTGTAACAATGCCTGGATGGATGTCATATATAACAGTGCCTGGATGGTTGTAATATATAACAATGCCTGGATGTTTGTCATATATAACAGTGCCTGGATGGTTATCATATATAACTGTGTCTAGATGGTTGTCATATAAAACAATGCCTGGATGGATGTCATGTATAACAATGCCTTGATTGGTGTCATATAAAACAATGCCTGCATTGTTGTCACATATAGCAGTGTCTGGATGGTCATAATATATAACAGTGCCTGAATGGTTGACATGTATATATACGGCCTGGATTGTTGTAATCTATAATATTGTCTGGATGGTTGTCATGTATGTCAATGCCTGAATGGTTGTCATATAACTCAATGCCTGGATAATTGTCATATATAACTATGGCTTGATAGTTGTCATATTTAACAGTGCCTGGATGGTTGTCAAATATAAAAGTGCCTGGATGGTTGTCATATATAACAGTGCCTGGATGGTTGTCATATATAACAATGCCTGGATGTTTGTCATATATAACTGTGCCTGGATGGTTGTCATATAAAACAATGCCTGGATGGGTTACATATATAACCTTGCCTGAATGGTTGTCATATATAACAGTATTTGGATGGTTGTCATATATAACAATGCCTGGATGTTTGTCATATATAACAATGCCTGGATCGTTGTCATATATAACAGTATTTGGATGGTTGTCATATATATATCAATGTTCAAATGGTTTTCATATATAACTGTGCCTGGATGGTTGTCATATACAACAATGCCTGGATGGTTGTCATATATAACAATGTTTGGAAGAGTGTCATATAATACAGTGCCTGGATGGTTGTCATATAAACAATGACTGGAACTTTGTCAGTTGCAACAATGCCTGGATGGATGTCATATATAACAGTGACTGTATGGTTCTCATATAAAACAATGTTTGGATGGTTGTCATACATAACAGTGCCTGGATGGTTGTCATATATATCAGTGTCTAGATTATTGTCATATATAACTATGCTTGGATGGATGTCATATATAACAATGCCTGGAAGGTTTCATATATAACAATGCTTAATGGTTGCCATAAATAGCAGTGTCTGGATAGTTGTAATATATGACAGTGCCTGGATGGTTGTCATATATAAAAATGCCAGGATGGTTGTCATAAATAACAATGCCTGAATGGTTGTCATATATAACAATGCCTGGATGGTGGTCATATATAACAGTGCCTGAATGGTTATATATAACATTGCCTGGATGGTTGTCATATATAACAATGCCTGGATGGATGTCACATATAACAAAGGTTAGTTGGTCCTCATATATAACTGTGCCTTGAGGGTTGTCATATATGATAATGCCTGGATGGTTGTCATATATAACAGTGCCTTGATGGTTGTCATATATAACAGTGCCTGGATGGTTGTTATATTATACAATGCATGGATGGATGTCATATATAACAAGGGTTAGTTGGTCGTCAATTAAAACAGTGCCTGGATGGTTATCATATATAACAGTTACTCTATGGTTGTCATATATAACAGTGCTTAGATAGTTGTCAGATATAACAGTGCCTGGATGGTTGTCATATATGTAACAGTGTCTAGATGGTTGTCATATATAACAATGCCTCGATGGATGTCATGTATAACAATGCCTTGAATGGTGTCATATATAACAATGCCTGAATTGTTGTCACATATAGCAGTGTCTGGATGGTCATAATATATAATAGTGCCTGAATGGTTGTCATATATAAAAATGCCAGGATGGTTGTCATACATAACAATGCCTGGATGGTTGTCATATATAACAGTGCCTCTATAGTTGTCATATATATAAGTGCCTAGTGTCATAAATAACAATGCCTGAATAGTTGTCATATATAACAATGCCTGGATGGTGGTCATATATAACAGTGTCTGAATGGTTATATATAACATTGCCTGGATGGTTGTCATGTATAACAATGCCTGGATGGATGTCACATATAACAAAGGTTAGTTGGTACTCATATATAACAGTGCCTTGAGGGTTGTCATATATGATAATGCCTGGATGGTTGTCATATATAACAGTGCCTTGATGGTTGTCATATATAACAGTGCCTGGATGGTTATTATATTATACAATGACTGGATGGATGTCATATATAACAAGGGTTAGTTGGTCGTCAATTAAAACAGTGCCTGGATAGTTATCATATATATAACTGTGTCTAGATGGTTGTCATATAAAACAATGCCTGGATGGATGTCATGTATAACAGTGACTTGATTGGTGTCATATATAACAATGCCTGAATGGTTGTCACATATAGCAGTGTCTGGATGGTTGTAATATATAACAGTGTCTGAATGGTTGACATATATATACGGCCTGTATTGTTGTAATCTATAATAATGTCTGGATGGTTGTCATGTATATCAATGCATGAATGGTTGTCATATAACTCAATACCTGGATAATTGTCATATATAACTATGCCTGGATGTTTGTCATATATAACAGTGCCTGGATGGTTGTCAAATATAAAAGTGCCTGGATGGTTGTCATATATAACAGTGCCTGGATGGTTGTCATATATAACAATGCCTTAATGTTTGTCATATATAACTGTACCTGGATGGTTGTCATATAAAACAATGCCTGAGTGGTAATCATATATAACCTTGCCTGAATATTTGTCATATATAACAGTATTTGGATGGTTGTCATATATAACAATGCCTGGATGGTTGGCATATATAACAATGCCTGGATGGTTGTCATATATAACAGTATTTGGATGGTTGTCATATATATATATCAATGTTCAAATGGTTGTCATATATAAATGTGCCTGGATGGTTGTCATATATAACAATGCCTGGATGGTTGTCATATGTAACAATGCCTGGATGGTTGTCGTATATAACAGTGTCTGGATGGTTGTCATATATATCAATGTTTGGATGGTTGTCATATATATCAATGCCTGTATGGTTGTCATATATAACAATGCCTGGATGATTGTCATATATAACAGTGTCTGGATGGTAGTCATATATATCAATGTTTGGATGGTTGTCATGTATATCAATGCCTGTATGGTTATCATCTATAACAATGCCTGGATGGTTGTCATATGTGAAAATGCCTGGATGGTTTTTATATATAACAATGCCAGGATGGTTGTCATATATTACAGTGCCTGGATAATTTTCATATATAACAATGCCTGGATGGGATATATATAACGATGTGTGGAAGGTTGTCATATAATACAGTGCCTGGAAGGTTGTCATATATAACAATGCCTGGATAGTTGTCATATATAACCTTGCCTAAATGGTTGTCATATATAACAATGACTTGATGGTTGTCAGATAAAACCGTGCCTGGGTTGTTGTCATATATAACAATGCCTGGATGGTTGTCACATATAACAACGCCTAGATAATTATCATATATAACAGTTACTGGATGGTTGTCATATATAACAGTGCCTGGATGGTTGTCATATATAACAGTGTCTACATGGTTGTCATATATATCAATGCCTGGATGGATGTCATATATAACAATGCCTGGAAGGTTGTCATATATAACACTGCCTTGATGGTTTTCATTTAGGACAATGCCTGTATTGTTGTCATATATATCAATGTTTGGAAGGTTGTCATATAATACAGTGCCTGAATGGTTGTCATATAAACACTGCCAGAATGGTTGTCATATATAACAATGCCTGGATGGTTGTCATGTATAATAGTTCCTGGATGGTTGTCATATAAAACAATGCCTGGATGTTTGTCATATATAAATGTGTCTGGATGGTTGTCATACAAAACAATACCTGGATGGATGTCATATATAACAGTGTCCGGATGGCTGTCATAAACTTTAACGTTTGGATGGTTGTCATAAATAACAGTGTCTGGATGGGTGTCATATATAACAATGCCTGAATGATTGTCATATATAACAGTGTCTGGATGGTTGTCATATATATAACAGTGACTGTATGGTTGTCATATAAAAATTTTTGGATAGTTGTCATGTATAACAGTGCCTGGATGGTTGTCATATATAACAATGCCTAGATGGTCGTCATATATAACAATGCCTGGATGATGTCATAGATAACAATGCCTGGATGGTTGTCATGTATAACACTACATGGATGGATGTCATTTATAACAGTGCCTGAAAGATTCTTATATATATAACATTGCCTGGATAGTTGTCATATATAACAATTCCTGGATGGATGTCACATATAACAAGGGTTAGTTGGTACTCAAATATAACAGTGCCTTAATGGTTGTCATATATAACAGTGCCTGGATTGTTGTCATATATAACAATGCCTGGATAGATGTCACATATAACAAGTGTTACTTAGTCGTCATATATAACAGTGCCTGGATGGTTGTCATATATAATATTGCCTGAATGGTTGTCATTAATAACAGTGCCTTGATGGTTTTCATATAAAACAATGCCTGGATGGTTGTCATATATAACCTTGTCTGAATGGTTGTCATATATAACAGTATTTGGATGGTTGTCATATATAACAATGCCTGGATAGTTTTCATATATAACAATGCCTGGATGGTTGTCATATATAACAGTATTTGGATGGTTGGCATATATATCAATGTTCAAATGGTTGTCATATATAACTGTGCATGGATGGTTGTCATATTTAACTATGCCTGGATGGTTGTCATATTTAACAATGCCTGGATGGTTGTCATATATAACTGTGTCTGGATGATTGTCATATATATCAATGTTTGGATGGTAGTCATATATATATATATATCAATGCCTGTATGGTTGTCATGTATAACAATGCCTGGATGGTTGTCATATGTAAAATGCCTGGATGGTTGACATATATAACAGTGCCTGGATGGTTGTCATATATAACAATGCCTTGATGGTTGTCATATATAACCATGCCTGGATAATTGTCATATATATCAATGCCTGTATGGTTGTCATACATAACAATGCCTGGATGGTTGTCATATGTGAAAATGCCTGGATGGTTGTCATATATAACAATGCCTGAATAGTTGTCATATATTACAGTGCCTGGATGGTTTTCATATATAACAATGCCTGGATGGTTGATATATAACAATTTTTGGAAGGTTGTCATATTATACAGTGCCTGAAAGGTTGTCATATATAACAATGCCTGGATAGTTGTCATTTATAACCTTGCCTAAATGGCTGTCATATATAACAATGCCTGGATGGTTGTCAGATAAAACAGTGCCTGGATTGTTGTCATATATAACATTGCCTGGATGATTGTCATATATAACAATGCCTAGATGGTTGTCATATATAACAGTGCCTGGATGGTTGTCATATATAACAATGTCTACATAGTTGTCATATATATCAATGCCTGGATGGATGTCATATATAACAATGCCTGGATGGTTATCATATATAACAGTGCCTGCATGGTTGTATATATAACAGTACCAGGATAGTTGTCAGATACAACTGAAGCTGGATGGTTGTCATATATAACAGTGCCTGAATGGTTGACATATATGTACGGGATGGATGAATGTATTCTATAACATTGTCTGGATTGTTGTCATGTATTTCAATGCTTGAATGATTGCCATATATACAAAAGGCCTGGATAATTGTCATATATAACAATGCCTGGATGGTTGTCAGATATAACAGTGCTTGTATGGTTGTCATAATTAACAATGCCTAGATGGTTTTCAGATATATCAGTGCTTTCATGGTTGTCATATATAACAATGCCAGGTTGGTTGTCATATATAACAGTGCCTGGATGGTTGTCATGTATAACAATACCTGGATGGTTGCCATATATAAAATTGCCGGGATGGGTGTCTTATATAACAATGCCAGGATGTTTGTCATATATAACCATGCCTCGATGGTTGTCATATATAACAATGCCTGGATGGTTGTCATGTATAACAATGCCTTGATTGGTAGTCATATATAACAATGCCTAAATGGTTGTCACATATAGCAGTGTCTGGATGGTTGTCATATATAATAGTGCCTAGATAGTTGTCAGATGTAACAGTGCCTGGATGGTTGTCATATATAACAGTGTCTAGATGGTTGTCATATAAAACAATGCCTGGATGGATGTCATGTATAACATTGCCTTGATTGCTGTCCTATATTTCAATGCCTGAATGGTTGTCACATATAGCAGTGTCTGTATGGTCATAATATATAATAGTGCCTGAATGGTTGTCATATATAAAAATGCCAGGATGGTTGTCATACATAACAATGCCTGGATGGTTGTCATATATAACAGTGCCTCTATGGTTGTCATATATAATAGTGCCTAGATAGTTGTCAGATGTAACAGTGCCTGGATGGTTGTCATATATAACAGTGTCTAGATGGTTGTCATATAAAACAATGCCTGGATGGATGTCATGTATAACAATGCCTTGATTGGTAGTCATATATAACAATGCCTAAATGGTTGTCACATATAGCAGTGTCTGGATGGTTGTAATATATTACAGTGTCTGAATGGTTGACATGTAAATATACGGCCTGTATTGTTGTAATCTATAATATTGTCTGGATGGTTGTCATGTATATCAATGCCTGAATGGTTGTCATATAACTCAATGCCTGGATAATTGTCATATATAACTATGCCTGGATAGTTGTCATATATAACAGTGCCTGGATGGTAGTCAAATATAAAAGTGCCTGGATGGTTGTCATATATAACAGTGCCTGGATGGTTGTCATATATAACAATGCCTGGATGTTTGTCATATATAACTGTGCCTGGATGGTTGTCATCTAAAACAATGCCTGGATGGTTGTCATATGTAACCTTGCCTGAATGATTTTCATATATAACAGTATTTGGATGGTTGTCATATATAACAACGCCTGGATGTTTGTCATATATAACAATGCCTAGATAGTTGTCATATAATACAGTATTTGGATGGTTGTCATATATATCAATGTTCAAATGGTTGTCATATATAACTGTGCCTGGATGGTTGTCATATATAACAATGCCTGGATGGTTGTCATATGTAAAAATGCCTGGATGGTTGTCATATATAACAGTGTCTGGATGGATGTCATATATATCAATGTTTGGATGGTTGTCATATATATCAATGCCTGTAAGGTTGTCATATATAATAATGCCGGGATGCTTGTCATATGTAAAAATGCCTGGATGGTTGACATATATAAAAATGCCTGGATGGTTTTCATATATAACAATGCCTGGATGATGTCATATATAACAGTGCCTGGATGGTTGTCATGCATAACACTACATGGATGGTTGTTATGTATAACAGTGCCTGGATGGTTGTCATATATAACAAAGCCTGGATGGTTGTCATATATAACAATGCCTGGATAATTGTCATATATATCAATGCCTGGATGGTTGTCATATATAACAATGCCTGGATGATTGTCATATATACAGTGTCTGGATGGTAGTCATATATATCAATGTTTGGATGGTTGTCATATATATCAATGCCTGTATGGTTTCCCTATAAAACAATGCCTGGATGGTTGTCATATGTGAAAATGCCTGGATGGTTGTCATATATAACAATGTGTGGAAGGTTGTCATATAATACAGTGCCTGGAATGTTGTCAAATATAACAATGCCTGGATAGTTGTAATATATAACCTTGCCTAAATGGTTGTCATCTATAACAATGCCTGGATGGTTGTCAGTTAAAACAGTGACTGGATTGTTGTCATATATAACAATGTTTGGAAGGTTGTCATATAATACAGTGGCTGGATGGTTGTCATACAAACACTGCCAGGATGGTTGTCATATATAACAATCCCTGAATGGTTGTCATGTATAATAGTGCCTTGTTGGTTGTCATAGAAAACAATGCCTGGATGTTTGTCATATATAACTGTGTCTGGATGGTTTTCATATAAAACAAAGCCTGGATTGTTGTCATATATAACCTGTCCTTAATGGTTGTCATATATAAAAATGCCTGGATGGTTGTCATATATAACAATGCCTGAATGGTTGTCATATGTAAAAATGCCTGGATGGTTGACATATAAACAATGCCTGGATGGTTGTCACATATAACAATGCCTGGATGATGTCATATATAACAGTGCTTGGGTGGTTGTCATGTAAAACACTACATGGATGGTTGTTATATATAACAGTGCCTGGATGGTTGTCATATATAACAATGCCTGGATGGATGTCATATATAACAATGCCTCGATAATTATCATATATATATATAAATGCCTGGATGGTTGTCATATATAACAATGTATGGGTGGATGTCACATATAACAAGGGTTAGTTTGTCGTCAATTATAACAGTGCCTGGATGGTTGTCATATATAATATTGACTGAAGGTTGTCTTATATAAAAGTGCCTTGATGGTTGTCGTATATAAAAGTGCCTGGATGGTTGTCATATATAACAATGCCTGTATGGATGACACATATATCAAGGGTTAGTTTTTTCATATTTAACAATGTCTGGATGATTGCCAGATATAACACTGCCTGGATGGTTGTCATATATAACAGAGCCTGGATGGAAGTCATATATATCAATGTCTGGATGGTTGTCATATGTTACAATGCCTGGATAGTTGTCACATATAACAATGCCTGGATGGTTGTTATATATAACTGTTCCTCGATAGTTGTCATGTATAACACTACATGGATGTAGTCATATATAACAGTTCCTGGATGGTTGTTATATATAACAATGCCTGGATGGTTGTCAGTATATAACAATGCCTGGATAATTGTCATATATATATATCAATGCCTGGATGGTTGTCATATATAACAATGCCTGGATGGTTGATAAATATAACAATGTTTGGAAGGTTGTCATATAATACAGTTCCTGGAATGTTGTCATATAAAAGAATGCCAGGATGGTTGTCATATATAACTATGCCTTGATAGTTGTCATATATAACCTTGCCTGAATGGTTGTCATATAAAACAAAGCCTGAATGGTTGTCATATATAACCTTGCCTTAATGGTTGTCATATATAACAATGCCTGGTTGGTTGTCAGATATTACAATGCTTGTATGGTTGTCATAAATACAATGTCGGGGTAGTTGCCATATATAACAATGTCTGGATGATTGTCATATATATCGGTGTCTGGATGGTTGTCATATATAACAGTGACTGTATGATAGTCATATAAAACAATGTTTGGATGGTTGTCATATATAACAATGCCTGAATTATTGTCATATATAACAATGCTTGATGGTTGTCATATATAGAAGTGCCTGGATGGTTGTCATATATAACAATGCCTGGATGTTTGTCATATATAACTGTGCCTGGATGGTTGTCATATAAAACAATGCCTGGATGGTTGTCATATATAACCTTGCCTGAATGGTTGTCATATATAACAGTATTTGGATGGTTGTCATATATAACAATGCCTGGATGGTTGTCATATGTAAAAATGTCTGGATGGTTGTCATATATAACAATGCCTGGATGGTTGTCATATATTACAGTGCCTGGATTGTTTTCATATATAACAATGCCTGGATGGTTGTTATATAACAATGTTTGGAAGGTTGTCATATACTACAGTGCCTGAAAGGATTTCATATATAACAATGCCTGGAAAGTTGTCATATATATACCCCGGTCTAAATGGTTGTCATATATAACAACGCCTGGATGGTTGTCAGATAAAACAGTGCCTGGATTGTTGTCATATAACAATGCCTGGATGATTGTCTTATATAACAATGCCTAGATGGTTGTCATATATAACAGTTTCTGGATTGTTGTCTTATATAACAGTGCCTGGATGGTAATCATATATAACAGTGTCTACGTGGTTGTCATATATATCAATGCCTGGATGGATGTCATATATAAGAATGCCTGGATGTTTGTCATATATAACTGTGCCTGGATGGTTGTCATATAAAACAATGCCTGGATGGTTGTCATATATATCTTTGCCTGAATGGTTGTCATATATAACAGTATTTGGATGGTTGTCATATATAACAATGCATATATGTTTGTCATATATAACAATGCCTGAATGGTTGTCATATATAACATTTTTTTAATGGTTGTCATATATATCAATGTTCAAATGGTTGTCATATATAACTGTGCCTGGATGGTTGTCATATATAACAATGCCTGGATGGTTGTCATATATAACAGTTTTTGGATGGTTGTCATATATATCAATGTTTGGATGGTTGTCATATATATCAATGCCTTTATGGGTCATATATAACAATGCCTGGATGGTTGTCATATGTAAACATGCCTGGATGGTTGACATATATAACAATGCCTGGATGGTTGTCATATATAACAATGCGTGGATGATGTCATATATAACAGTGCCTGGATGGTTGTCATTATAACACTACATGGATGGTTGTTATATATAACAATGCCTGGATGGTTGTCATATATATCAATGCCTAGATGGTTGTCATATATATAACAATGCCTGGATGATTGTCATATATACCAGTGTCTGGATGGTAGTCATATATATCAATGTTTGGATGGTTGTCATGTATATCAATGTTTGGATTGTTGTCATATATAACAATACCTGGATGATTGTCATATATAACAATGCCTGGATGGTTGTCATATGTAAAAATGCCTGGATGGTTGACATATATAACAATGCCTGGATGGTTGTCATATATAACAATGCCTGGATGATGTCATAAATAACAGTGCCTGGATGGTTGTCATGTATAACACTACATGGATGGTTGTTATATATAAAAGTGCCTGGATGGTTGTCATATATAACAATGCCTGGATGGTTGTCATATATAACAATGCCTGGATAATTGTCATATATATCATTGCCTGGATGGTTGTCATATATAACAATGCCTGGGTGGATGTCACATATAACAAAGTTTAGTTGGTCCATATATATAACAGTGCCTTTAGGGTTGTCATATATGATAATGCTTAGATGCTAGATATGTTAGTTTGTTATCATGCTAGATACGTATGTTTAGTACGGTCCTAGAAACGTTTGTTTAGTAACATGCTTGATATCTCTGTTTATTAAAGTGCTAGATACGTTTGTTAAGTAATGTGCTAGATACATAAGTAGTAACTTGCTTACGTTTTTTAGTTATGTGCTATATACGTGTGTTTATTAACGCGCTAAATATGTTTGCGTGGTAAAATGCAATATATGTTAGATTACTATCTTGCTTGATACGTTTGTTTAGTAACAAGCTTGATACCTTTGTTTAGTAACGTGCAAAATACGTTTGTTTAGTAACTTGCAAGATATGTTTGTCTAGTAACGTGGTAGATACATTTGTTTATTTAAGTGATAGATATGTTTGTTACTTACATGAGTGTTCCGATTGTTTAGTTACTAGCTAGATAAGTTTGTTTAATAATGTTTTATATACGTTTGTTTCGATCATACTAGAAACGTTTGTTTAGTATCTTGCTAGAAATGTTTGTTTGGTAATGAGATACATATATATTTAGTTACATGCTAGATACTTGTGTTTAGTAATGTGTTAGATACGTTTGTTTAGTAACGTACTATATTCGTTTGTTTAGTATCGTGCTAAAAACATTTATTTAGTAAAATGCTATATATGTTTGTTTAGAAATGTAGTAAATACGTTTGTTTACTACCATGATAGAAAATGTTGTTTAGTAAAGTGCAAGATATGCTTGTTTACTAATGTGCTGTATACGTTTATTTAGTAATGCGCTAGATTTGTTTGCTTAGTAACATGCTAGATATGTTATATTAGTGATTGCTTGATACGCTTGTTTTATAACATGCTTGATACGTTTGATTATAAACGTGCTATATATGCTACTTTAGAATCAAGCTAGATACCTTTTTTTAGTAACGCACTAGTTACATTTGTTTAGTAACATGCTAGATATGTTAGTTTGTTAACATGCTTGATTCTTTTGTTTAGTTATGTGCTAGATACATTTGTTTAGTTACGTGCTAAAAACATTTGTTTAGTAACATGCTTGTTACCTCTGTTTTGTAACAAGCTAGATACGTTTGTTAAGTAATGTGCTAGATATATTAGTTTAGTAACTTGTTTACGTTTTTTAGTAACGTGCTAGATACGTATTTAGTAACGTGCTAGATACGTTTGTTAAGTAATGTGCTAGATATATTAGTTTAGTAAATGGCTTACGTTTTTTTAGTAACGTGCTAGATACGTTTATTTAGTAACGTGCTAGATATGTTTGCTTAGTAACATGCTAGATATGTTAGTTTAGTAACGTCATTGATACGTTCGTTTAGTAACTTGCTAAAATACGTTTGTTTAGTAACTTGCTCGATTCGTTCGTTTAGAAACGTGCTAGAAACGTTTGTTTAGTAACGTTCTTTATATGTTTGTTTAGTAACGTACTAGAAACGTTTGTTTAGTAACATGCTGAATACATTTGTTTAGTAACGTGCTAGATACGTTTATTTAGTAATGTGCTAGATATGTTTGTTAATAACATGCTTTATACGTTTGTTTAGTAACGTGCTTGATATGTTTGTTTAGTAACGCGCTAGTTACGTTTGTTTAGTAACATGCTAGTTATGTTAGTCTGTTAACATGCTTGATACATTTGTTAAGTTATGTGCTAGATACATTTGTTTTGGAACATGCTAAAAACGTTTGTTTAGTAACATGCTTGATACTTCTGTTTTGTAACGTGCTAGATACGTTTTTAAGTAATGTGCTAGATATATAAGTTTAGTAACTTGCTTACGTTTTTTAGTAATGTGCTATATACGTGTGTTTAGTAACGCGCTAGATATGTTTGCGTAGTAACATGCAATACATGTTAGATTAATAACTTGCTTGATACGTTTGTTTAGTAACGAGCTTAATACCTTTGTTTAGTAACGTGCAAAATAAGTTTGTTTAGTAACTTGCTAGAAATTTTGTTTAGTAACGTGCTAGATACATTTGTTTAGTTAAGTGCTAGATATGTTTGTTACTTATATGATAGTTCCGATTGTTTAGTTACGTGCTAGATAAGTTTGTTTAATAATGTTTTATATACGTTTGTTTAGATTATGCTAGAAACGTTTGTTTAGTATATTACTAGAAGTGTTTGTTTAGTAATGAGATACATATATATATTTAGTTACAACTAGATACTTGTGTTTAGTAATGTGCTAGATACGTCTGCTTAGTAACGTACTATATTCGTTTGTTTACTATCGTGCTAAAAACATTTATTTAGTAAAATGCTATATACGTTTGTTTAGAAACGTAGTATATACATTTGTTTACTAACATGATAGAAAATGTTTAGTAAAGTGCAAGATATGCTTGTTTACTAATGTGCTGTATACGTTTGTTTAGTAATGCGCTAGATATGTTTGCTTAGTAACATGCTAGATATGTTATATTAGTGATTCTTGATACGCTTGTTTTGTAACATGCTTGATACGTTTGATTAGAAACGTGCTAGTTATGGTAGTTTAGTATAAAGCTAGTTCCCTTTGATTAGTAACGTACTAGATACGTTTGTTTATAACGTGCAAGATACGTTTGTTTAGTAATGTTTGATTAGTAACGTGCTTGATACATTTGTTTAGTAATATAATATATACGTTTGTTTAGTAACGTGCTAGATACATTTTATTATATTTCATGATAGTTACCTTTGTTCAGTTACGTGTAAGATAAGTCTGTTTAATAATGTATTATATTCGTTTGTTTAGAAACATGCTAGAAACGTTTGTTTAGTAACTTGCTAGATACTTTTGATTAGTAATTTGCTAGATATATATGTTTAGTAACATTCTAGTAACGTGTGTTAAGTATTGTGCTAGATACGTTTATTTAGTAACGTGCTAGATATGTTTGTTACTTATATGATTGTAACGATTGTTTAGTTACGTGCTAGATAAGTTTGTATAATAATGTTTTATATACGTTTGTTTAGAAACATGCTAGATATGTTTGTTTAGTAACTTGCCTGACATTTTTGTTTAGTAACGCGCTAGTTACGTTTCTTTAGTAACATGCTAGTTATGTTAGTCTGTTAACATGATAAATACGTTTATTTAGTTATGTGCTAGATACGTTTGTTTAGTAACATGCTAGAAACGTTTGTTTAGTAACATGCTAAATACCTCTGTTTTGTAACTTGCTAAATACGTTTGTTAAGTAATGTTCTAGATATGTTTGTTACTTATATGAGAGTTCTGATTGTTTAGTTACGTGCTAGATAAGTTTGTTTAATAATGTTTTATATACGTTTGTTTAGATCATGCTAGAAACGTTTGTTTAGTATCTTGCTATAAATGTTTGTTTAGTAATGAGATACATATATATATATATATTTAGTTACATGCTAGTAATGTGCTAGATACGTTTGTTTAGTAACGTACTATATTCGTTTGTTTAGTATCGTGCTAAAAATATTTATTTAGTAAAATGCTACATACATTGGTTTAGAAACGTATTAAATCCGTTTGTTTACTAACATGATAGAAAATGTTGTTTAGTAAAGTGCAAGATATGCTTGTTTACTAATGTGCTGTATAAGTTTGTTTAGTAACGCGCTACATATGTTTGCTTAGTAACATGCTAGATATGTTAGATTAGTAACTTGCTTGATACGTTTGTTTTGTAACGTGCTTGATACGTTTGATTAGAAACGTGCTAGTTATGGTACTTTAGTATCAAGCTAGTTCTCTTTGAATAGTAACGTGCTAGATACGTTTGTTTAGTAACGTGCTAGATACGCTTGTTTAGTAACGTGCTAGATACGCTTGTTTAGTAACGTGCTAGATATGTTTGATTAGTAACGTGCTAGATACATTTGATTAGTTACATAATATATACGTTTGTTTAGTAACGTGCTAGATACATTTGTTTATATTACATGATAGTTACCTTTGTTCAATTACGTGCAAGATAAGTTTGTTTAATGATATTTTATATACGTTTGTTTAGAAACATGCTAGAAACGTTTATTTAGTATTTTGCTAGAAATGCTGTTTAGTAACGTGATAGATATTTATGTTTAGTTACATGCTAGATACTTGTGTTTAGTAATGTGCTATATACGTTTGTTTAGTCATGTGCTAGATACGTTTGTTTAGTAACGTGCTAAGATACATTTGTTTAGTAACGTACTAGATTCGTTTGTTTAGAAACATGCTAGAAATGTTTGTTTAGTAACGTGCTAGTTAAGTTTGTTTAGTAACATGCTAGATGTGTTAACTTGTTAACATGCTTGATATGTTTGTTTAGTTAAGTTACTACATACGTTTGTTTAGTAACATGCTAAAAACGTTTGTTTAGTAACATGCTTGATACCTCTGTTTTGTAACGTGCTAGATACGTTTATTAAGTAATGTTCTAGGTATATTAGTTTAGTAACTTGCTTACGAATTTAGTAACGTGCTAGATACGTTTGTTAAGTAACGTGCTAGATACGTTTGTTTAGTAACGTTCTAAATACAATTGTTTAGTAACTAGCTAGATACGTTTATTTAGTAACGTGCTAGATATGTTAGGTTTAGTAACATGCTAGATATGTTAGTTTGGTAACATGCTTGATACAATTGTTTAGTAACGTGCTAGGTTCGTTTGTTTAGTAACGTGCTAGATATGTTTGTTACTTATATGATTGTAACGATTTTTTAGTTACGTGCTAGATAAGTTTGTTTAATAATGTTTTATATACTTTTGTTTAGAAACATGCTAGAAACGATTGTTTAGTATATTGCAAAAATGTTGTTTAGTATTGTGATAGATATTTATGTTTAGTTACATGCTAGATACTTGTGTTTAGTAATGTGCTAGATACGTTTGTTTAGTAACGTGCTTATATACGTTTGTTTTGTAACGTGGTAGATACGTTTGTTTACTAACATGATAGAAATGTTTGTTTAGTAAAGTGCTAGATAGGCTTGTTTACTAATGTGCTAGATACGTTTGTTTAGTAATGCGATAGATACGTTTGTTAAGTAACATGCTAGATATGTTAGTTTAGTAACTTGCTTGTCATTTTTGTTTAGTAAAGTGCTAGATACATTTGTTTATTACCATGCTAGATATGTTAGTTTGTTATCATGCTAGATACGTATGTTAAGTACGATGCTAGAAACATTTGTTTAGTAACGTGCTAGATATGATTGTTAACTAATGTGTAGATATATTAGTTTAATAACTCGCTATATTTTTTTAGTAACGTGCTTGTTACGTTTGTTTAGTAACATGCTAGATATGTTAGTTTTTTATCATGCTAGATACGTATGCTAGAAACGTTTGTTTAGTAACATGCTTGATACCTCTGTTTAGTAACGTGCTAGATACGATTGTTAACTAATGTGTAGATATATTAGTTTAGTAACTAGCTATATTTTTTTAGTAACGTGCTTGATACGTTTGTTTAGTAACATGCTAGATATGTTTGTTTAGTAACGCGCTAGTTACGTTTATTTAGTAACATTCTAGTTATGTCAGTCTGTTAACATGATTGATACGTTTGTTTAGTTATGTGCTAGATACGTTTGTTTAGTAACATGCTAAAAACGTTTGTTTAGTAACATGCTTGATACCTCTGTTTTGTAACGTGCTAGATACATTTGTTAAGTAATGTGCTAGATATATAAGTTTAGTAACTTGTTTAGGTTTTTTAGTAATGTGCTATATACGTTTTTTTAGTAACGCGCTAGATATGTTTGCGTAGTAACATGCGTTATATGTTAGATTAATAACTTGCTTGATACATTTGTTTAGTAACGAGCTTGATACCTTTGTTTAGTAACGTGCAAAATACGTTTGTTTAGTAACTTGCTAGATATGTTTGTTTAGTAACGTGCTTGATACATTTGTTTAGTAAAGTGATAGATATGTTTGTTACTTATATGATAGTTCCGATTGTTTAGTTACGTGCTAGATAAGTTTGTTTAATAATGTTTTATATACGTTTAGTATCGTGCTAAAAATATTTATTTAGTAAAATGCTATATACGTTTGTTTAGAAACGTATTAAATCCGTTTGTTTACTAACATGATAGAAAATGTTGTTTAGTAAAGTGTCAGATATGCTTGTTTACTAATGTGCTGTATACGTTTGTTTAGTAACGCGCTAGATATGTTTGCTTAGTAACATGCTAGATATGTTAGATTAGTATTTTGCTTGATACGTAGTTTTTTTTTTAACGTGCTTGATACGTTTGATTAGAAACGTGCTAGTTATGGTAGTTTAGTATCAAGCTAGATCCCTTTGATTAGAAACGTGCTAGATACGTTTGTTTAGTAACGTGCTAGATACCTTTCGTTTAGTATCGTGCTAGATATGTTTGATTAGTAACGTGCTAGATACATTTGTTTAGTAACTTAATATATACGTTTGTTTAGTAACGTGCTAGATCCATTTGTTTATATTAGTATTTTGCTAGAAATGCTGTTTAGTAGCGTGACAGATATTTATGTTTAGTTACATGCTAGATTCTTGTGTTTTGTAATGTGCTAGATAGGTTTGTTTAGTAACGTGCTATATACGTTAGTTTTGTAACGAGGTAGATACGTTTGTTTACTAACATGATTGAAAAGTTTGTTTAGTAAAGTGCTAGAAGGATTGTTTACTAATGTGCTAGATACGTTTGTTTAGTAATGCGCTATATAAGTTTGTTTAGTAACATGCTAGATATGTTAGTTTAGTAACTCTCTTGACATTTTTGTTTAGTAACGTGCTAGATACGTTTGTTTAGTAACATTCTAGATATGTTAGTTTGTTATCATGCTAGATACGTATGCTTAGTGTGGTGCTGGAAACGTTTGTTTAGTAACATGCTTGATACCTCTGTTTAGTAACGTGCTAGATACGATTGTTAACTAATGTGTAGATATGTTAGTTTAGTAACTCGCTTACGTTTCTTTAGTAACTTGCTTGATAAATTTGTTTAGTAACGTGCTAGATATGTTTGTTTAGTAACATGCTATATATGTAAGATTATTAACGTCATTGATAGATTTGTTTAGTAATTTGCTAGATACTTTTGTTAAGTAACATTCTAGATAGATATGTTAGTTTGGTCACATGCTTGATGCATTTGTTTAGTAACGTGCTTGGTTCGTTTGTTTAGTCACTTGCTATATACATTTGTTTAGTAACTTGTTAAATACATTTGATTATTAACATAATATAAATGTAGTTTAGTAAAGTACTAAATATGCTTGTTTACTAATATGCTATAAACGTTTGTTTAGTAACATGCTAGATATTTTAGATAAGTAACTTGCTTGATACGATTGTTTGGTAACAAACTAGGATAGTTAGATTAATAACTTGCTTGATACGTTTATTTAGTAACGTGATTGATACATTTGATTACCAACGTGATAGATATGGTAGTTTAGATACAAGTTAGATACCTTTGTTTATTAACGTGCTAGAAATGTTTGTTTAGTAAAGTGCTAGAAACGTTTGGTTAGTAACGTGCTGGGTACCTTTGTTTAGTGACATTGATAATATGTTTGTTCTGTAATGTTCTTTATACGTTCGTTTAGTAACGTGCTAGATACGTTCGTTTAGTAACGTGCTAGATACGTTTATTTAGTAACGTGCTAGATATGTTTGTTTAGAAATATGATAGATATGTTAGTTTGGTAACATGCTTGATGCATTTGTTTAATAACGTGTTAGGTTCGTTTGTTTAGTAACTTGCTATATACATTTGTTTAGTAATGTGGTAAGTACGTTTGATTATTACCATGATAGAAAATGTAGTTAAGTAAAGTACTAAATATGCATGTTTACTAATATGCAAGATACGTTTGTTTAGTAACGTGCTAATACGTTTGTTTTGCAATGTGTTAGATACGTTTGTTTATATTACATGATAGTTACCTTTGTTCAGTTACGTGCAAGATAAGTTTGTTTAATAATGTATTATATTCATTTGTTTAGAAACATGCTAGAAATGTTTGTTTAGTAACTTGCTAGAAATGCTGTTTAGTAACGTGATAGATATTTATGTTTAGTTACATGCTAGATACTTGTGTTTAGTAATGTGCTATATACGTTTGTTTAGTAACGTGCTATGTAGGTTTGTTTAGTATTTTGCTAGAAATGCTGTTTAGTAACGTGATAGATATTTATGTTTAGTTACATGCTAGATACTTGTGTTTAGTAATGTGCTAGGTACGTTTGTTTAGTAACGTGCTATGTAGGTTTGTTTTCTAATGTGGTAGGTACGTTTGTTTACTAACATGATAGAAAAGTTTGTTTAGTAAAGTGCTAGATAGGCTTGTTTACTAATGTGCTAGATACGTTTGTTTAGTATTGCGCTAGATACGTTTGTTAAGTAACATGCTAGATATGTTAGTTTAGAAACTTGCTTGACATTTTTGTTTAGTAACGTGCTCGATACGTTTGTTTAGTAACATGCTAGATATGTTAGCTTGTTAGCATGCTAGATACGTATGTTTAGTAAGGTGCTAGAAATGTTTGTTTAGTAACATACTTGATACCTCTGTTTAGTTACGTGCTAGATACGATTGTTAACTAATATGGTTGATATATTAGTTTAGTAACTCGCTTACGTTTCTTTAGTACCATGCTTGATACGTTTGTTTAGTAACGTGCTAGATATGTTTGTTTAGTAACATGCTAGATATGTAAGTTTAGTAACGTCATTGATACGTTCGTTTAGTAATTTGCTAGATACGTTTGTTCAGTAACGTACTATATATTTGTTTGTTTAGTATCGTGCTAAAATATTTATTTAGTAAAATCTTATATATACGTTTGTTTAGAAACGTAGTAAATACGTTTGTTTACTAACATAATAGAAAATGTTGTTTAGTAATGTGCAAGATATGCTTGTTTAATAATGTGCTTAATACGTTTGTTTAGTAACGAGCTAGATATGTTTGTTTAGTAACATGCTAGATATGTTAGATTAGTAACTTGCTTGATACGTTTGTTTTGTAACGTGCTTGATACGTTTGATTAGAAACATGCTAGTTATGGTAGTTTAGTATCAAGCTAGTTCCCTTTGAATAGTAACGTGCTAGATACGTTGGTTTGGTAATGGGCAAGATATATCACTTTGGTAACATTCTTACCTTTTTTTAATATCGTTTAAGATACGTTTGTTTAGTCACGTGCTAGATACGTTTGTTTACTAACGTGCTAAGATACGTTTGTTTAGTAACGTGCTAGATTCGTATGTTTAGAAACGTGCTAGAAACGTTTGTTTTGTAACGTTCTATATATGTTTGTTTAGTAACGTACTAGAAACGTTTGTTTAGTAACATGCATAATACATTTGTTTAATAACGAGCTAGATACGTTTGTTTAGTAACGTGCCAGATGTGTTAACTTGTTAACATGTTTGATATGTTTGTTTAGTAACATGCTTGATACCTCTGTTTTGTAACGTGCTAGATACGTTTATTTAGTAATGTGCTAGATATATTAGTTTAGTAACTTGCTTACGTTTTTTAGTAACGTGCTAGATACGTTTGTTAAGTAACATGCTAGATACGTTTGTTTAGTAACGTGCTAAATACATTTGTTTAGTAACGTCCTAGATATATAGTTTTAGTAACATGTTATATATGTTAGTTTGGTTACATGCTTGATACAATTGTTTAGTAACATGCTAGGTTCGTTTGTTTAGTAACGTGCTGGAAACGTTTATTTAGTAACGTGCTATATATGTTTGTTTAGTAACGCGCTAGATATGTTTGTTTAGTAACATGCAAGATATGTTAGTTTGTAATCATGCTAGATACGTATGTTTAGCACGGCGCTTAAAACGTTTGTTTAGTAACGTGCTATATACATTTCTTTTGTGACTGTGATAGATACGTTTATTTACTACCATGCTAGATATGTAAGTTTTGTATCTTGCTTGATACGTTTTATTAGTAACGTGCTTGATACGTTTGTTTAGTAACTTGCGAGATTCATTTGATAAGTAACATGCTCGATATGTTAGTTTGGTAACAGGCTTGATACGTTTGTTAAGTAACTTGCTAGATACGTTTGTTTAGTAACATGCTAGATATATATGTTAAGTAACATTCTAGATACGTGTATTTAGTATTGTGCTAGATACGTTTCTTTAGTAATGTGCTAGATTCGTTTGTTCAGTAAAGTGATGGATATACTTGTTTCCTAATGTGCTATATACGTTTGTTTAGTATTCGCTAGATACGTTTGTTTAGTAATACGCTAGATATGTTAGTTTAGTAACTTTCTTGACATTTTTGTTTACTTACGTGCTAGGTACGTTTGTTTAGTAACATTGTAGATATGTAAGTTTGTTATCATGTTAGATACGTATGTTTAGTACGGTGCTAGAAACGTTTGTTTAGTAACATGCTTGATACCTCTGTTTAGTAATGTGCTAGATACGATTGTTAACTAATGTGCTAGATATATTGTTTAGTAACTTGCTTACGTATCTTTAGAACGTGCTTGATACGTTTGTTCAGTAAAGAGCTAGATATACTTGTATACTAATGTGCTGTATACGTTTGTTTAGTAACGCGCTAGATACGTTTGTTTAGTAACACGCTATACATGTAAGTTTAGTAACTTTCTTGACATTTTTGTTTTGTAACGTGCTCGATATGTTTGTTTAGTAACATGCTAGATATGTTAGTTTGTTATCATGCTAGATACGTATGTTTAGAACGGCGCTTAAAACGTTTGTTTAGTAACGTGCTATATACATTTCTTTTGTGACGTGGTAGATACGTTTATTTACTACCATGCTAGATATTTAAGTTTTGTATTTTGCATGATACGTTTTATTAGTAACGTGCTAGATACGTTTGTTTAAAAACATGCAAGATACGTTTGTTTAGTAACGTGCTATATACGTTTGTTTTATAATGTGCTAGATACGTTTGATAGGTAATGTGCTAGATATATTAGTTTAGTAACTTGCTTACGTTTTTAGTAACGTGCTAGATACGTTTGTTTAGAAATGTGCTAGAAACATTCGTTTGTAAGGTAACGTTCTATATACGTTTGTTTAGTAATGTGCTAGATATGTTAGGTTTAGTAACATGCTAGATATGTTAGTTTGGTAACATGCTTGATACAATTGTTTAGTAACGTGCTAGGTTCGTTTGTTTAGTAACGTGCTAGATATGTTTGTTACTTATATGATTGTAACGATTGTTTAGTTACGTGCTAGATAAGTTTGTTTAATAATGTTTTATATACGTTTGTTTAGATCATGCTAGAAACGTTTGTTTAGTATCTACTTAGAAAAGTTTGTTTAATAATGAGATACATATATATATTCAGTTACATGCTAGATACTTGTGTTTAGTAATGTGCTCGATACGTTTGTTTAGTACCGTACTATATTCGTTTGTTTAGTAGTTTATACGTGTGTTTAGAAACATGCTAGAAACGTTTGTTTAGTATTTTGCAAAAATGCTGTTTAGTATTGTGATAGATATTTATGTTTAGTTACATGCTAGATACTTGTGTTGAGTAATGTGCTAGATACGTTTGTTTAGTAACGTGCTATATACGTTTGTTTTGTAACATGTAGATACGTTTGTTTACTAACATGATAGAAAAGTTTGTTTAGTAAAGTGCTAGATAGGCTTGTTTACTAATGTGCTAGATACGTTTGTTTAGTAATGCGATAGATACGTTTGTTAAGTAACATGCTAGATAAGTTTGTTTAGTAACGCGCTAGATACGTTTGTTTAGTAATGTGCTAGATATGTTTGATTAGTAACGTGCTAGATACATTTGTTTATATTACATGATAGTTACCTTTGTTCAGTTACGTGTAAGATAAGTTTGTTTAATAATGTATTATATTCGTTTGTTTAGAAACATGCTAGAAACGTTTGTTTAGTAACTTGCTAGATACGTTTGATTAGTAATTTGCTAGATATATGTTTAGTAACATTCTAGTAACGTGTGTTAAGTATTGTGCTTGATACGTTTCTTTAGTAACGTGCTAGATATGTTTGTTGCTTAATTGATTGTAACGATTTAGTGACGTGCTAGATAAGTTTGTTTAATAATGTTTTATATACGTTTGTTTAGAAACATGCTAGATGTGTTTGTTTAGTAACTTGCATGACATTTTTGTTAAGTAACGCGCTAGTTACGTTTGTTTAGTAACATGCTAGTTATGTTAGTCTGTTAACATGCTTGATACGTTTGTTTAGTTATGTGCTAGATACGTTTATTTAGTAAAATACTTGATACCTCTGTTTGGTAACGTGCTAGATACGTTTATTAAGTAATGTTCTAGATATGTTTGTTACTTATATGATGTTCCGATTGTTTAGTTACGTGCTAGATATGTTTGTTTAATAATGTTTTATATACGTTTGTTTAGATCATGCTAGAAACGTTTGTTTAGTATCTGGCTAGAAATGTTTGTTTAGTAATGAGATACATATATATATATTTAGTTACATGCTAGATAGTTGTGTTTAGTATTGTGCTAGATACGTTTCATTAGTAACGTGCTAGATATGTTTGTTACTTATATGAGTGTAACGATTGTTTAGTTACGTGCTAGATAAGTTTGTTTAATAATGTTTTATATACGTTTGTTTAGAAACATGCTAAAAACGTTTGTTTAGTATTTTGCTAGAAATGCTGTTTAGTAACGTGATAGATATTTATGTTTAGTTTCATGCTAGATACTTGTGTTTAGTAATGTGCTAGATACATTTGTTTAGTAACGTGCTATATACGTTTGTTAAGTAACATTATAGAATTGTTAGTTTAGTAACTTGCTTGACTTTTTTGTTTAGTAACGTTCTAGATTCGTTTGTTTAGTAACATGCTAGATATGTTAGTTTGTTATCATGCTAGATACGTATGCTTAGTACGGTGCTAGAAATGTTTGTTTAGTAACATGCTTGATACCTCTCTTTAGTATCGTGCTAGATACGATTGTTAACTAATGTGTAGATATGTTAGTTTAGTAACTCGCTTACGTTTCTTTAGTAACGTGCTAGAAACGTTTGTTTTGTAATGTTCTATATACGTTTGTTTAGTAACGTACTAGAAACGTTTGTTTAGTAACATGCTTAATACATTTGTTTAATAACGTGCTAGATACGTTTATTTAGTAACGTGCTAGATATGTTTGTTTAGTAACATGCTTTATACGTTTGTTTAGTAACGTGCTTGATACGTTTGTTTAGTAACACGCTAGTTACGTTTGTTTAGTAACATGCTAGATGTGTTAACTTGTTAACATGCTTGATATGTTTGTTTAGTTAAGTTGCTAGATATGTATGTTTAGTAACATGCTAAAAACGTTTGTTTAGTAACATGCTTGATACCTCTGATTTGTACCGTGCTAGATACGTTTGTTAAGTAATATGCTAGATATATTAGTTTAGTAACTTGCTTACATTTTTTAGTAACGTGCTAGATACGTTTATTTAGTAACGTGCTATATACGTTTGTTTAGTAACGTGTTCTTATATTCTACAACTGTTAGTTTAGTAACGCGCTAGATATGTTTGTTAGTAACATGCAATATATGTTAGTTTGTTATCATGCTAGATACGTATGTTTAGCACGGCGCTTAAAACGTTTGTTTAGTAACGTGCTATATACGTTTGTTTTGAGACGTGATAGATACGTTTATTTACTACCATGCTAGATATGTAAGTTTTGGATCTTGCTTGATACGTTTTATTAGTAACGTGCTTGATACGTTTGTTACGTAACTTGCGAGATTCATTTGATAAGTAATATGCTCGATATGTTAGTTTGGTAACAGGCTTGATACGTTTGTTTAGTTACTTGCTAGATACGTTTGTTTAGTAATTTGCTAGATATATATGTTTAGTAACATTCTAGTAACGTGTGTTAAGTATTGTGCTTGTTAAGTTTCTTGAGTAACGTGCTAGATATGTTTGTTGCTTAATTGATTGTAACGATTTAGTTACGTGCTAGATAAGTTTGTTTAATAATGTTTTATATACGTTTGTTTAGAAACATGAAAGATATGTTTGTTTAGTAACTTGCCTGCCATTTTTGTTTAGTAACGCGCTAGTTACGTTTGTTTAGTAACATGCTAGTTATGTTAGTCTGTTAACATTATTGAGACAATTGTTTAGTTATGTGCTAGATACGTTTGTTTAGTAACATGCTAAAAATGTTTGTTTAGTAACATGCTAAATACCTCTGTTTTGTAACGTGCTAAATACGTTTGTTAAGTAATGTTCTAGATATTTTTTGTTACTTATATGAGAGTTCTGATTGTTTAGTAACATGCTAGATATGTTAGTTTGTTATCATGCTAGATACGTATGTTTAGAACAGCGCTTAAAACGTTTGTTTGGTAACGTGCTATATACGTTTGTTTTGTGACGTGGTAGATACGTTTATTTACTACCATGCTAGATATGTAAGTTTTGTATCTTGCTTGATACGTTTTATTAGTAACATGCTAGATACGTTTGTTTAGTAACATGCAAGAAACGTTTGTTTAGTAACGTGCATTATACGTTTGTTTTGTAATGCTAGATACGTTTGTTAGGTAATGTGCTAGATATATTAGTTTAGTAACTTGCTTACGTTTTTAGTAACGTGTTAGATACGTTTGTTTAGAAACGAGCTAGTAACGTTCGTTTGTAAAGTAAAGTTCTATATATACGTTTGTTTAGAAACGTGCTAGATACGTTTTTTTGTAACGTGCATAATCCATTTGTTTAGTAACGAGCTAGATATGTTTATTTAGAAACGTGCTAGATATATTTGTTTAGTAACATGCTTGTTACATTTGTTTAGTAACGTGCTTGATACGTTTGTTAAGTAATGTACTAGATACATTTATTTAGTAACGTGCTAGATATGTTAGGTTTAGTAACATGATAGATATGTTAGTTTGGTAACATGCTTGATACAATTGTTTAGTAACGTGCTAGGTTCGTTTGTTTAGTAACGTGCTAGATATGTTTGTTACTTATATGATTGTAACGATTGTTTAATTACGTGCTAGATAAGTTTGTTTAATAATGTTTTATATACGTGTGTTTAGAAACATGCTAGAAACGTTTGTTTAGTATTTTGCAAAAATGCTGTTTAGTATTGTGATAGATATTTATGTTTAGTTACATGCTAGATACTTGTGTTTAGTAATGTGCTAGATACATTTGTTTAGTAACGTGCTATATACGTTTGTTAAGTAACATGCTAGAATTGTTAGTTTAGTAACTTGCTTGACTTTTTTGTTTAGTAACGTTCTAGATTCGTTTGTTTAGTAACATGCTAGATATGTTAGTTTGTTATCATGCTAGATACGTATGCTAAGTACGGTGCTAGAAATGTTTGTTGAGTAACATGCTTGATACCTCTCTTTAGTATCGTGCTAGATACGATTGTTAACTAATGTGTAGATATGTTAGTTTAGTAACTCGCTTACGTTTCTTTAGTAACGTGCTAGAAACGTTTGTTTTGTAATGTTCTATATACGTTTGTTTAGTAACGTACTAGAAACGTTTGTTTAGTAACATGCTTAATACATTTGTTTAATAACGTGCTAGATACGTTTATTTAGTAACGTGCTAGATATGTTTGTTTAGTAACATGCTTTATACGTTTGTTTAGTAACGTGCTTGATACGTTTGTTTAGTAACACGCTAGTTACGTTTGTTTAGTAACATGCTAGATGTGTTAACTTGTTAACATGCTTGATATGTTTGTTTAGTTAAGTTGCTAGATATGTATGTTTAGTAACATGCTTAAAACGTTTGTTTAGTAACATGCTTGATACCTCTGTTTTGTACCGTGCTAGATACGTTTGTTAAGTAATATGCTAGATATATTAGTTTAGTAACTTGCTTACATTTTTTAGTAACGTGCTAGATACGTTTATTTAGTAACGTGCTATATACGTTTGTTTAGTAACGTGTTCTTATATTCTACAACTGTTAGTTTAGTAACGCGCTAGATATGTTTGTTAGTAACATGCAATATATGTTAGTTTGTTATCATGCTAGATACGTATGTTTAGCACGGCGCTTAAAACGTTTGTTTAGTAACGTGCTATATACGTTTGTTTTGTGACGTGATAGATACGTTTATTTACTACCATGCTAGATATGTAAGTTTTGGATCTTGCTTGATACGTTTTATTAGTAACGTGCTCGATACGTTTGTTACGTAACTTGCGAGATTCATTTGATAAGTAATATGCTCGATATGTTAGTTTGGTAACAGGCTTGATACGTTTGTTTAGTTACTTGCTAGATACGTTTGTTTAGTAATTTGCTAGATATATATGTTTAGTAACATTCTAGTAACGTGTGTTAAGTATAGTGCTTGTTAAGTTTCTTGAGTAACGTGCTAGATATGTTTGTTGCTTAATTGATTGTAACGATTTAGTTACGTGCTATATAAGTTTGTTTAATAATGTTTTATATACGTTTGTTTAGAAACATGAAAGATATGTTTGTTTAGTAACTTGCCTGACATTTTTGTTTAGTAACGCGCTAGTTACGTTTGTTTAGTAACATGCTAGTTATGTTAGTCTGTTAACATTATTGAGACAATTGTTTAGTTATGTGCTAGATACGTTTGTTTAGTAACATGCTAAAAATGTTTGTTTAGTAACATGCTAAATACCTCTGTTTTGTAACGTGCTAAATACGTTTGTTAAGTAATGTTCTAGATATTTTTTGTTACTTATTTGAGAGTTCTGATTGTTTAGTAACATGCTAGATATGTTAGTTTGTTATCATGCTAGATACGTATGTTTAGAACGGCGCTTAAAACGTTTGTTTGGTAACGTGCTATATACGTTTGTTTTGTGACGTGGTAGATACGTTTATTTACTACCATGCTAGATATGTAAGTTTTGTATCTTGCTTGATACGTTTTATTAGTAACATGCTAGATACGTTTGTTTAGTAACATGCAAGAAACGTTTGTTTAGTAACGTGCTATATACGTTTGTTTTGTAATGCTAGATACGTTTGTTAGGTAATGTGCTAGATATATTAGTTTAGTAACTTGCTTACGTTTTTAGTAACGTGTTAGATACGTTTGTTTAGAAACGAGCTAGTAACGTTCGTTTGTAAAGTAAAGTTCTATATATACGTTTGTTTAGAAACGTGCTAGATACGTTTTTTTGTAACGTGCATAATCCATTTGTTTAGTAACGAGCTAGATATGTTTATTTAGAAACGTGCTAGATATATTTGTTTAGTAACATGCTTGATACAATTGTTTAGTAACGTGCTAGGTTCGTTTGTTTAGTAACGTGCTAGATATGTTTGTTACTTATATGATTGTAACGATTGTTTAATTACGTGCTAGATAAGTTTGTTTAATAATGTTTTATATACGTGTGTTTAGAAACATGCTAGAAACGTTTGTTTAGTATTTTGCAAAAATGCTGTTTAGTATTGTGATAGATATTTATGTTTAGTTACATGCTAGATACTTGTGTTTAGTAATGTGCTAGATACGTTTGTTTAGTAACGTACTATTAACGTTTGTTTTGTAACGTGGTAGATACGTTTGCTTAGTAACGTGCTAGATACGTTTGTTTAGTAATGTGCTAGATATGTTTGTTAATAACATTCTTTATACGTTTGTTTAGTAACGTGCTTGATATGTTTGTTTAGTAACGCGCTAGTTACGTTTGTTTAGTAACATGCTAGTTATGTTAGTCTGTCAACATGCTTGATACATTTGTTTAGTTATGTGCTAGATACATTTGTTTAGTAACATGCTAAAAACGTTTGTTTTGTAACATGCTTGATACCTCTGTTTTGTAACGTGCCAGATACATTTTTAAGTAATGTGCTAGATATATAAGTTTAGTAACTTGCTTACGTTTTTTAGTAATGTGCTATATACGTGTGTTTAGTAACGCGCTAGATATTTTTGCGTAGTAACATGTAATACATGTTAGATTAATATCTTGCTTGATACGTTTGTTTAGTAACGAGCTTGATACCTTTGTTTAGTAACGTGCAAAATATGTTTGTTTAGTAACTTGCTAGATATGTTTGTTTAGTAACGTGCTTGATACATTTGTTTAGTTAAGTGCTAGATATGTTTGTTACTTATATGATAGTTCCGATTGTTTAGTTACGTGCTAGATAAGTTTGTTTAATAATGTTTTATATATGTTTGTTTAGATCATGCTAGAAACGTTTGTTTAGTATATTGCTAGAAATGTTTGTTTAGTAATGAGATACATATATATATATATTTAGTTACAACTAGATACTTGTGTATAGTAATTTGCTAGATACGTCTGTTTAGTAACGTACTATATTCGTTTGTTTAGTATCGTGCTAAAAACATTTATTTAGTAAAATGCTATATACGTTTGTTTAGAAACGTAGTAAATACATTTGTTTACTAACATGATAGAAAATGTTTATTAAAGTGCAAGATATGCTTGTTTACTAATGTGCTGTATACGTTTGTTTAGTAATGCGCTAGATATGTTTGCTTAGTAACATGCTAGATATGTTATATTAGTAACTTGCTTGATACGCTTGTTTTATAACGTGCTTGATACGTTTGATTAGAAACGTGCTAGTTATGATAGTTTAGTATAAAGCTAACTCCCTTTGATTAGTAACGTACTAGATACGTTTGTTTATAACGTGCTAGATACGTTTGTTTAGTAACATGCTAGATATGTTTGATTAGTAATGTGCTAGATACATTTGTTTAGTAACAATATATATACGTTTGTTTAGTAACGTGCTAGATACATTTTTTTATATTTCATGATAGTTACCATTGTTCAGTTACGTACAAGATAAGTTTGTTTAAAAATGTATTATATTCGTTTGTTTAGAAACATGCAAGAAACGTTTGTTTAGTAACTTGCTAGATAGGTTTGATTAGTTATTTGCTAGATGTATGTGTTTAGTAACATTCTAGTAACGTGTGTTAAGTATTGTGCTAGATACGTTTCTTTAGTAACGTGCTAGATATGTTTGTTACTTATATGATTGTAACGAATGTTTAGTTACGTGCTAGATAAGGTTGTTTAATAATGTTTTATATACGTTTGTTTAATAATTTTTTATATACGTTTGTTTAGAAACATGCTAGAAACGTTTGTTTAGTATTTTGCTAGAAATGCTGTTTAGTAACGTGATAGATATTTATGTTTAGTAACATGCTAGATACTTGTGTTTAGTAATGTGCTAGATACGTTTGTTTAGTAATGCGCTAGATACGATTGTTAAGTAACATGCTAGATATGTTAGTTTAGTAACTTGCTTGACATTTTTGTTTAGTAACGTGCTAGATACATTTGTTTAGTAACATGCTACATATGTTAGTTTGTTATCATGCTAGATACGTATGTTTAGTACGGTGCTAGAAACATTTGTTTAGTAACATGCTTGATATCTCTGTTTAGTAAAGTGCTAGATACGATTGTTAACTAATGTTTAGATATATTAGTTTAGTAACTCGATTACGTTTATTTAGTAACGTGCTTGATACGTTTGTTTATTAACATGCTAGATATGTTTGTTTAGTAACTTGCTTGACAATTTTTGTTTAGTAACGCGCAAGTTACGTTTGTTTAGTAACATGCTAGATATGTTAGTTTGTTATTATGCTAGATACGTAACATGTTTAGTAACATGATTGATACGTTTGTTTAGTTATGTGCTAGATACGTTTGTTTAGTAACATGCTAAAAACATTTGTTTAGTAACATGCTTGATACCTCTGTTTTGTAACGAGCTAGATACGTTTGATAAGTAATGTGCTAGATATATAAGTAGTAACTTGCTTACGTTTTTTAGTAATGTGCTATATACGTGTGTTTAGTAACGCGCTAAATATGTTTGCGTAGTAACATGCAATATATGTTAGATTAATAACTTGCTTGATACGTTTGTTTAATAACAAGCTTGATACCTTTGTTAAGTAATGTGAAAATACGTTTGTTTAGTAACTTGCAAGATATGTTTGTTTAGTAACGTGCTAGATACATTTGTTTAGTAAAGTGATAGATATGTTTGTTACTTATATGAGTGTTCCGATTGTTTAGTTACGTCCTAGATAAGTTTGTTTAATAATGTTTTATATACGTTTGTTTCAATCATGCTAGAAACGTTTGTTTAGTATCTTGCTAGAAATGTTCGTTTAGTAATGAGATACATATATATATATATATATATATATATATATATATATATATATATATTTAGTTACATGCTAGATACTTGTGTTTAGTAATGTGCTAAATCCGTTTGTTTAGTATCGTGCTAAAAACATTTATTTAGTTTAGTTTAGAAACATAGTAAATACGTTTGTTTACTACCATGATAGAAAATATTGTTTAGTAAAGTGCAAGATATGCTTGCTTAGTAACATGCTAGATATGTTATTAGTAACTTACTTGTTACGTTTGTTTTGTAACGTGCTTGATACTTTTGATTAGAAACGTGCTAGATACATTTGTTTAGTACCGTGCTAGAAACGTTTGTTTAGTAACATGCTTGATACCTCTGTTTTGTAACGTGCTAGATACGTTTGTTAAGTAATCTTGTAGATATGATTGTTACTTATATGATAGTTCCGATTGTTTAGTTACGTGCTAGATAAGTTTGTTTAATAATGTTTTACATACGTTTAGTATCGTGCTAAAAATATTTATTTAGTAAAATTCTAGATACGTTTGTTTAGAAACGTATTAAATCCGTTTGTTTACTAACATGATAGAAAATGTTGTTTAGTAAAGTGTCAGATATGCTTGTTTACTAATGTGCTGTATACGTTTGTTTAGTAACGCGCTAGATATGTTTGCTTAGTAACATGCTAGATATGTTAGATTAGTATTTTGCTTGATACGTTGTTTTATAACGTGCTTGATACGTTTGATTAGAAACGTGCTAGTTATGGTAGTTTAGTATCAATCTAGTTCCCTTTGATTAGTAACGTGCTAGATACGTTTGTTTAGTAACGTGCTAGATACGTTTGTTTAGTATCGTGCTAGATATGTTTGATTAGTAACGTGCTAGATACATTTGTTTAGTAACTTAATATTAACGTTTGTTTAGTAACGTGCTAGATCCATTTGTTTATATTAGTATTTTGCTAGAAATGCTGTTTAGTAGCGTGACAGATATTTATGTTTAGTTACATGCTAGATTCTTGTGTTTTGTAATGTGCTAGATAGGTTTGTTTAGTAACGTGCTAGATACGTATGTTTTGTTCGGTGGTAGATACGTTTGTTTACTAACATGATAGAAAAGTTTGTTTAGTAAAGTGCTAGATAGGCTTGTTTACTAATGTGCTAGATACGTTTGTTTAGTAATGCGATAGATACGTTTGTTAAGTAACATGCTAGTTATGTTTGTTTAGTAACGCGCTAGTTACGTTTGTTTAGTAACATGCTAGTTATGTTAGTCTGTTAACATGATTGATATGTTTGTTTAGTTATGTGCTAGATATGTTTGTTTAGTAACATGCTAAAAACGTTTGTTTAGTAACATGCTTGATACCTCTGTTTTGTAACGTGCTAGATACGTTTGTTAAGTAATGTGCTAGATATAACAGTTTAGTAACTTGCTTACGTTTTTTAGTTATGTGATATATACGTTTGTTTAGTAACGCGCTAGATATGTTTGCGTAGTAACATGCGATATATGTTAAATTAATAACTTGCTTGATACGTTTGATTAGAAACGTGCTAGATACATTTGTTTAGTAACGTGCTAGATACGTTTGCTTAGTAACGTGCTAGATATGTTTGATTAGTAATGTGCTAGATACATCTGTTTAGTAACATAACATATACGTTTGTTTAGTAACGTGCTAGATACATTTGTTTAGTAACTTAATATAAACGTTTGTTTAGTAACGTGCTAGATACATTTGTTTATATTAGTATTTTGCTAGAAATGCTGCTTAGTAGCGTGACAGATATTTATGTTTAGTTACTTTCTAGATTCTTGTGTTTAGTAATGTGCTAGATAGGTTTGTTTAGTAACGTGCTATATATGTTTGTTTTGTGACGTGATAGATACGTTTATTTACTACCATGCTAGATATGTAACTTTGTATCTTGCTTGATACGTTTTATTAGTAACGTGATAGATACGTTTGTTTAGTAACATGCAAGATACGTTTGTTTAGTAACGTGCTATATATGTTTTTTGTAACGTCGTAGATACGGTTATTTACTACCATGCTAGATATGTAACTATGTATCTTGCTTGATACGTTTTATTAGTAATGTGCTAGAAACGTTAGTTTAGTAACGTTCTTTATACGTTTGTTTAGTAACGTACTAGAAACGTTTGTTTAGTAACATGCTGAATACATTTGTTTAGTAACGTGCTAGATACGTTTATTTAGTATGTGCTAGATATGTTTGTTTAGTAACATGCTTTATACGTTTGTTTAGTAACATGCTTGATACGTTTGTTTAGTAACGCGGTAGTTACGTTTGTTTAGAAACATGCTAGTTATGTTAGTCTGTTAACATGCTTAATACATTTGTTTAGTTATGTGCTAGATACGTTTGTTTAGTTAAATGCTAAAAACGTTTGTTTAGTAACATGCTTGATACCTCTGTTTTGTAACGTGCTAGATACGTTTTTAAGTAATTTGCTATATATATATGTTTAGTAACTTGCTTAAGTTTTTTAGTAATGTGCTATATACGTGTGTTTAGTAACGCGCTAGACATGTTTGCGTAGTAACATGCAATATATGTTAGATTAATAACTTGCTTGATATGTTTGTTTAGTAACGAGCTTGATACCTTTGTTTAGTAACGTGCAAAATAAGTTTGTTTAGTAACTTGCTAGATATGTTTGTTTAGTAACGTGCTAGATACATTTGTTTAGTAAAGTGCTAGATATGTTTGTTACTTATATGATAGTTCCGATTGTTTAGTTACGTGCTAGATAAGTTTTTTTAATAATGTTTTATATACATTTGTTTAGATTATGCTAAAAACGTTTGTTTAGTATCTTGCTAGAAATGTTTGTTTAGTAATGAGATACATATATATATATTTAGTTACAACTAGATACTTGTGTTTAGTAATGTGCTAGATACGTTTGCTTAGTAACATGCCAGATATGTTATATTAGTAACTTGCTTGATACGTTTGTTTTGTAACGTGCTTGATACATTTGATTAGAAACGTGCTAGTTATGGTAGTTTAGTATAAAGCTAGTTCCCTTTGATTAGTAACGTACTAGATACGTTTGTTTATAACGTGCTAGATACGTTTGTTTAGTAACGTGCTAGATATGTTTGATTAGTAACGTGCTAGATGCATTTGTTTAGTAACATAATATATACGTTTGTTTAGTAACGTGCTAGATAAATTTTTATATTTCATGATAGTTACCTTTGTTCAGTTACGTGCAAGATAAGTTTTTTTAATAATGTATTATATTTGTTTGTTTAGAAACATGCTAGAAATATTTGTTTAGTATATTGCTAGAAATGCTGTTAGGAACGTGATAGATATTTATGTTTAGTTACATGCTAGATACTTGTGTTTAGTAATGTGCTAGATACGTTTGTTTAGTAACGTGCTATATACGTTTGTTTTGTACCGTGGTAAATACGTTTGTTTACTAACATGATAGAAAAGTTTGTTTAGTAAAGTGCTAGATAGGCTTGTTTACTAATGTGCTAGATACGTTTGTTTAGTAATGCGCTAGATACGTTTGTTAAGTAACATGCTAGATATGTTATTTTAGTAACTTGCTTGACAGTTTTGTTTAGTAACGTGCTAGATACGTTTGTTTAGTAACATGCTAGATATGTTAGTTTGTTATCATTCTAGATACGTATGTTTAGTACGGTGCTAGATACATTTGTTTAGTAACATGCTTGATACCTCTGTTTAGTAAAGTGCTAGATACGATTGTTAACTAATGTGTAGATATATTAGTTTAGTAACTCGCTGACATTTCTTTAGTACAGTACTTGATACGTTTGTTTAGTAACACGCTAGATATGTTTGTTTAGTAACTTGCTTGACAAACTTGTTTAGTAACGCGCAAGTTACGTTTGTTTAGTAACATGCTAGATATGTTTGTTTAGTAACGTCATTGACACGTTCGTTTAGTAATTGGCTAGATACGTTTGTTCAGTAACATTCTAGATAGATAAGTTAGTTTGGTAACAAGCTTAATACGTTTGTTTAGTAACGTGCTAGATACATTTGTTTATATTACATGACAGTTACCTTTGTTCAGTTACGTGCAAAATAAGTTTGTTTAATAATGTATTATATTGGTTTGTTTAGTAACTTGCTAGATATTTTAGTTTGTTAATGTGCTAGATACATTTGTTTAGTAAAGTGCTAGATATGTTTGTTTATATTACATGATAGTTACCTTTGTTCAGTTACGTGCAAGATAAGTTTGTTTAATAATGTATTATATTCGTTTGTTTAGAAACATGCTAGAAACGTTTGTTTAGTAACTTGCTAGATACGTTTGATTAGTAATTTCCTAGATATATATGTTTAGTAACATTCTAGTAACGTGTGTTAAGTATTGTTATAGGTACGTTTCTTTAGTAACGTGCTAGATATGTTTGTTACTTATATGATTGTAACGATTGTTTGGTTACGTGCTAGATAAGTTTGTTTAATAAGGTTTTATATACGTGTGTTTAGAAACATGCTAGAAACGTTTGTTTAGTATTTTGCAAGAAATGCTGTTTAGTAACGTGATAGATATTATGTTTAGTTACATGCTAGATACTCGTGTTTAGTAATGTGCTAGATACGTTTGTTAAGTAACATGCTAGATATGTTATTTTAGTAACTTGCTTGACATTTTTGTTTAGTAACATGCTAGATACGTTTGTTTAGTAACATGCTAGATATGTTAGTTTGTTATCATGCTAGATACGTATGTTTAGTACAGTGCTAGATACGTTTTAGTAACATGCTTGATACCTCTGTTTAGTAAAGTGCTAGATACGATTCTTAACTAATGTGTAGTTATATTAGTTTAGTAACTCGCTTACGTTTCTTTAGTACAGTGCTTGATACGTTTGTTTAGTAACATGCTAGATATGTTTGTTTAGTAACTTGCTTGACAAATTTGTTTAGTAACATGCTAGATATGCTTGCTTAGTAACATGCTAGATATGTTATTAGTTACTTACTTGTTACGTTTGTTTTGTAATGTGCTTGATACGTTTGATTAGAAACGTGCTAGATACATTTGTTTAGTAACGTGCTAGAAACGTTTGTTTAGTAACATGCTTGATATCTCTGTTTTGTAACGTGCTAGATACGTTTGTTAAGTAATGTTGTAGATATGTTTGTTACTTATATGATAGTTCCGATTGTTTAGTTACGTGCTAGATAAGTTTGTTTAATAATGTTTTATATACGTTTAGTATCGTGCTAAAAATATTTATTTAGTAAAATGCTATATACGTTTGTTTAGTAACGTATTAAATCCGTTTGTTTACTAACATGATAGAAAATGTTGTTAATTAAAGTGTCAGATATGCTTGTTTACTAATGTGCTGTTTACGTTTGTTTAGTAACGCGCTAGATATGTTTGCTTAGTAACATACTAGATATGTTAGATTAGTATTTTGCTTGATACGTTGTTTTGTAAAGTGCTTGATACGTTTGATTAGAAACGTGCTAGTTATGATAGTTTAGTATCAAGCTAGTTCCCTTTGATTAGTAATGTGCTAGATACGTTTGTTTAGTAACGTGCTAGATACGTTTGTTTAGTATCGTGCTAGATATGTTTGATTAGTAACGTGCTAGATACATTTGTTTAGTAACTTAATATATACGTTTGTTTAGTAACGTGCTAGATCCATTTGTTTATATTAGTATTTTGCTAGAAATGCTGTTTAGTAGCGTGACAGATATTTATGTTTAGGTACATGCTAGATTCTTGTGTTTTGTAAAGTGCTAGATAGAATTGTTTACTAATGTGCTAGATATGTTTGTTTAGTAATGCGCTATATACGTTTGTTAAGTAACATGCTAGATATGTTAGTTTAGTAAATTTCTTGACATTTTTGTTTAGTAACGTGCTAGATATGTTTGTTTAGTAATATTCTAGATATGTTAGTTTGTTATCATGCTATATACGTAGCTTAGTGCGGTGCTAGAAACGTTTGTTTAGTTACATACTTGATACCTCTGTTTAGTAACGTGCTAGATACGTTTGTTAAGTAACATGCTAGATATGTTTGTTTAGTAACTTGCTTGACATTTTTGTTTAGTAACGTGCTAGATACGTTTGTTTAGTAACATGCTACATATGTTAGTTTGTTATCATGCTAGATACGTATGTTTAGTACGGTGCTAGAAACATTTGTTTAGTAACATGCTTGATATCTCTGTTTAGTAAAGTGCTAGATACGATTGTTAACTAATGTTTAGATATATTAGTTTAGTAACTCGATTACGTTTCTTTAGTAACGTGCTTGATACTTTTTTTTATTAACATGCTAGATATGTTTGTTTAGTAACTTGCTTGACAATTTTTTTTAGTAACGCGCAAGTTACGTTTGTTTAGTAACATGCTAGATACGTTAGTTTGTTATTATGCTAGATACGTAACATGTTTAGTAACATGATTGATATGTTTGTTTAGTTATGTGCTAGATACGTTTGTTTAGTAACATGCTAAAAACGTTTGTTTAGTAACATGCTTGATACCTCTGTTTTGTAACGAGCTAGATACGTTTGATAAGTAATGTGCTAGATATATAAGTAGTAACTTGCTTACGTTTTTTAGTAATGTGCTATATACGTGTGTTTAGTAACGTGCTAAAAATGTTTGCGTAGTAACATGCAATATATGTTAGATTAATAACTTGCTTGATATGTTTGTTTAATAACAAGCTTGATACCTTTGTTTAGTAACGTGCAAAATACGTTTGTTTAGTAACTTGCAAGATATGTTTGTTTAGTAACGTGCTAGATACATTTGTTAAGTAAAGTGATAGATATGTTTGTTAGTTATATGAGTGTTCCGATTGTTTAGTTACTTGCTAGATAAGTTTGTTTAATAATGTTTTATATACGTTTGTTTCGATCATGCTAGAAACGTTTGTTTAGTATCTTGCTAGAAATGTTTGTTTGGTAATGAGATACATATATATATATTTAGTTACATGCTAGATACTTGTGTTTAGTAATGTGCTAGATACGTTTGTTTAGTAACGTGCTATATTCGTTTGTTTAGTATCGTGCTAAAGACATTTATTTAGTAAAATGCTATATATGTTTGTTTAGAAATGTAGTAAATACGTTTGTTTACTACCATGATAGAAAATGTTGTTTAGTAAAGTGCAAGATATGCATGTTTACTAATGTGCTGTATACGTTTGTTTATTAACGCGCTAGATATGTTTGCTTAGTAACATGCTAGATATGTTAGATTAGTAACATACTTAATACGTTTGTTTTGTAACGTGCTTGATACGTTTGATTAGAAACGTGCTAGCTATGGTAGTTTAGTATCAAGCTAGTTCCCTTTTATTAGTAACGTGCTAGATACGTTTGTTAATATCGTGCTAGATACGTTTGTTTAGTAACGTGCTAGATATGTTTGATTAGTAACGTGCTAGATACATTTGTTTAGTAACATAATATATACGTTTATTTGGTAACGTGCTAGATACATTTGTTTATATTACATGATAGTTACCTTTGTTCAGTTACGTGTAAGATAAGTTTGTTTAATAATGTATTATATTCGTTTGTTTAGAAACATGCTAGAAACGTTTGTTTAGTAACTTGCTAGATACGTTTGATTAGTAATTTGCTAGATATATATGTTTAGTAACATTCTAGTAACGTGTGTTAAGTATTGTGCTTGATACGTTTCTTTAGTAACGTTCTAGATATGTTTGTTGCTTAAATGATTGTAACGATTTAGTTACGTGCTATATAAGTTTGTTTAATAATGTTTTATATACGTTTCTTTAGAAACATGCTAGATATGTTTGTTTAGTAACTTGCATGACATTTTTGTTTAGTAACGCGCTAGTTATGTTTGTTTAGTAACATGCTAGTTATGTTAGTATGTTAACATGCTAGATACGTTTCTTTAGTACCATGCTAAAAACGTTTGTTTAGTGACATGCTTGTTACCTCTGTTTTGTAACGTGCTAGATACGTTTGTTAAGTAATGTGCTAGATATATTTGTTTATTAACTTGCTTACATTTTTTAGTAACGTGCTAGATACGTTTTTTTAGTAAAGATCTAGATACGTTTGTTAAGTAATGTGCTAGATATATTAGTTTAGTAACTTGCTTACGTTTTTTTAGTGACGTGCTAGATACGTTTGTTTAGTAACATCACTGATACGTTCGTTTAGTAACGTGCTAAGATACGTTTGTTTAGTAACGTGCTAGATTCGTTTGTTTTGAAACATGTTAGAAACATTTGTTTAGTAACGTTCTATATACGTTTGTTTAGAAACGTACTAGAAACGTTTGTTTAGTAACGTGCTTAATACATTTGTTTAGTAACGTGCTACATACGATTAGTTAGTAACGTGCTATATACGTTTGTTTAGTAACGTAGTAACTACGTTTGTTTACTGACATGATAGAAAATGTAGTTAAGTTAAGTGCCAGATATGCTTGTTTACTTATATTCTATATATGTTTGTTTAGTAACGCGCTAGATACGTTTGTTTAGTAACATGCTAGATATATTAGATATTTAACTTGCTTGATAATTTTGTTTAATAACGTACTAGAAACGTTTGTTTAGTAACATGCTGAATACATTTGTTTAGTAACGTGCTTGATACGTTTAAACAGTAACGCGCTAGTTATGTTTGTTTAGTAACGTGCTTGATACGTTTGTTCAGTAACGCGGTAGTTACGTTTGTTTAGTAACATGCTAGATATGTTACTCTGTTAACATGCTTGATACGTTTGTTAAGTTATGTGCTAGATACGTTCGTTTAGTAACATGCTCAAAACTTTTGTTTAGTAACATGCTTGATCCCTCTGTTTTGTAACGTGCTAGATACATTTGTTAAGTAATGTGCTAGATATATTAGTTTATTAACTTGCTTACATTTTTTAGAAATGTGCTAGATACGTTTGTTTAGTAACGTGCTAGATATGTTTGTTTAGTAACGTGCTTAATACATTTGTTTAGTAATGTGCTAGATACGTTTAGTTAGTAACGTGCTAGATATGTTTGTTTAAAAAAATGCTTGATACGTTTGTTTAGTAACTTGCTTGATACGTTTGTTTAGTAACGTGCTAGATACATTTATTTAGTAACGTGCTATATACGTTTGTTTAGTAACGTGGTAACTACGTTTTTTTACTAACATGATAGATATGCTTGTTTACTTATACTCTATATGTTTGTTTATTAACGCGCTAGATACGTTTGTTTAGTAACATGCTAGATATATTAGTTTAGTAACTTGCTTGATAAGTTTGTTTAGTAACGTGCTTGATACTTTTGTTTAGTAACTTGCGAGATTCATTTGTTAAGAAGGATGCTCGATATGTTTGTTTGGTAACAGGCTTGATACGTTTGTTTAGTAACGTGCTAGATATGTTTGTTTCGTAACATGCTAGATATGTAAGTTTAGTAACATCATTGATACGTTCGTTAAGTAATTTGCTAGATACGTTTGATAAGTAACTATCTACATAGATATGTTAGTTTGGTAACAGGCTTGATACGTTTGTTTAGTAACGTGCTAAATACGTTTGTTTAGTAACGTGCTAGATATTTTTTTATAGTAACGTGATTGATACCTTTGTTTAGTGACGTGCTAGATACATTTCTTTAGTAACACGCTAGATAAGTTTGTTTAGTAACGTGCTAGATACATTTGTTTATATAACATGATAGTTACGTATGTTCAGTTACGTACAAGATAAGTTTGTTTAATAAGTTTTTAAATACGTTTGTTTAGAAACATGCTAAATATGTTTGTTTAGTAACGTACTAGATACGTATGTTTAGTAACATGCTAGATATGTTAGTTTGTTATCATGCTTGATACTTTTGTTTAGTTATGTGCTAGATACATTTGTTTAGTAACATGCTAAAAACGTTTGTTTAGTAACATGCTTGATACCTCTGTTTTGTAACGTGCTAGATACGTTTTTAAGTAATGTGCTAGATATATAAGTTTAGTAACTTGCTTACGTTTTTTTAGTAATGTGCTATATACGTGTGTTTAGTAACGCGCTAGATATGTTTGCGTAGTAACATGCAATATATGTTAGATTAATAACTAGCTTGATACGTTTGTTTAGTAACGAGCTTGATACCTTTGTTTAGTAACGTGTAAAATAAGTTTGTTTAGTAACTTGCTAGATATATTTGTTTAGTAACGTGCTAGATACATTTGTTTAGTTAAGTCCTAGATATGTTTGTTACTTATATGATAGTTCCGATTGTTTAGTTACGTGCTAGATAAGTTTTTTTAATAATGTTTTATATACGTTTGTTTAGATCCGCTAGAAACATTTGTTTAGTATAGTGCTAGAAATGTTTGTTTAGTAATCTGATACATATATATATATATATTTATTTAGTTACAACTAGATACTTGTGTTAAGTAATGTGCTAGATACGTCTGTTTAGTAACGTACTATATTCGTTTGTTTAGTATCGTGCTAAAAACATTTATTTAGTAAAATGCTATATACGTTTGTTTAGAAACGTAGTAAATACATTTGTTTACTAACATGATAGTAAATCGCAAGATATGCTTGTTTACTAATGTGCTGTATTAGTTTATTTAGTAATGCGCTAGATATGTTTGCTTAGTAACATGCTAGATATGTTATATTAGTAACTTGCTTGATACGTTTGTTTTGTAACGTGCTTGATACGTTTGATTAGAAACATGCTAGTTATGGTAGTTTAGTATAAAGCTAGTTCCCTTTGATTAGTCACGTACTAGATACGTTTGTTTATAACGTGCTAGATACGTTTGTTTAGTAACGTGCTAGATATGTTTGATTAGTAACGTGCTAGATACATTAGTTTAGTAAAATAATGATTTATGCGTTTGTTTAGTTAAGTGCTAGATATATTTGTTTATATTACATGATAGTTACCTTTGTTCAGTTACGTGCTAGATAAGTTTGTTTAATAATGTTTTATATACGTTTGTTTAATAATTTTTTATATACGTTAGTTTAGTTTTTTGCTAGAAATGCTGTTTAGTAACGTGATAGATATTTATGTTTAGTTACATGCTAGATACTTGTGTTTAGTAATGTGCTAGATACCTTTGTTTAGTAACGTGCTATGTAGGTTTGTTTTGTAACGTGGTAGGTACGTTTGTTTACTAACATGATAGAAAATTTGTTTAGTAATGTGCTAGATAGGGTTGTTTACTAATGTGCTAGATACGTTTGTTTAGTATTGCGCTAGATACGTTTGTTAAGTAACATGCTAGATACGTTTGTTTAGTAACGTGCTTAATACATTTGTTTAGTAACGTGCTAGATAAATAGTTTTAGTAACATGTTATATATGTTAGTTTGGTAACATGCTAGATACAATTGTTTAGTAACGTGCTAGGTTCTTTGTTTAGTAACGTGCTGGAAACGTTTATTTAGTAACGTGCTATATACGTTTGTTTAGTAACGTGTACTTATAATCTTTATATGTTTGTTTAGTAACGTGCTAGATATGTTTGTTTAGTAACATGCAAGATATGTTAGTTTGTTATCATGCTAGATACGTATGTTTAGCACGGCGCTTAAAACGTTTGTTTAGTAACGTGCTATATACATTTGTTTTGTGACTAATAATGTTTTATATACGTTTGTTTAGAAACATGCTAGAAACGTTTGTTTAGTATTTTGCTAGAAATGCTGTTTAGTAACGTGATAGATATTTATGTTTAGTTTCATGCTAGATACTTGTGTTTAGTAATGTGCTAGATATGTGTGTTTTGTAACGAGGTAGATACGTTTGTTTACTTACAAGATAGAAAAGTTTGTTTAGTAAAGTGCTAGATAGGCTTGTTTACTAATGTGCTAGATACGTTTGTTAAGTAATGTGCTAGATATATTAGTTTAGTAACTTGCTTACATTTTTTAGTAACGTGCTAGATACGTTTATTTAGTAACGTGCTATATATATTTGTTTGTTTAGTAACGTGTACTTATATTCTATATGTTAGTTTAGTAACGCACTAGTTACGTTTGTTTAGTAACATGCTAAATATGTTAGTTTGTTAACATCCTTTATACGTTTGTTTAATTATGTGCTAGATACGTTTGTTTATTAACGTGCTAAAAACTATGGCTTAGTACAATGCTTTTTACCTCTGTTTTGTAACGTGCTAGATACGTTTGTTAAGTAATGTTCTAGATATATTTGTTTAGTAACATGCTTGTTACATTTGTTTAGTAATGTGCTTGATACGTTTGTTTAGTAACGTGCTAGATACGTTTATTTAGTAACGTGCTAGATATGTGAGGTTTAGTAACATGCTAGATATGTTAGTTTGGTAACATGCTTGATACAATTGTTAAGAAACGTGCTAGTTTCGTTTGTTTAGTAACGTGATAGAAACGGTTATTTAGTAACGTGTGTTTAGTAACGTGCTAGAAACGTTTGCTAAGTAACGTGCTAGATACCTTTGTTTAGTAACTTTGAATACGTTTGTTTAGTAACGTGCATGTTACGTTCGTTTAGTAACATGCAAGATTCGTTTATTTAGTAACGTGCTAGATTTGTTTGTTTAGTAATATGCTAGATATGTTAGTTTGGTAACATGCTTGATGCATTTGTTTATTAACGTGCTAGGTTCGTTTGTTTAGTTACTTGCTATATACATTTGTTAGGAACTTGGTAAATACGTTTGATTATTTACATGATTGAAAATGTAGATTAGTAAAGTACTAAATATGTATGTTTACTATAATGCAATACAGGTTTGTTTAGTAACATGCTAGATATGTTAGATAAGTAACTTGCTTGATACGTTTGTTTAGTAACATGCTTGATACGTTTGGTTAGTAACGTGCTATATACATTTGTTTTGTAATGAGGTAAATAAGTTTGATTATTAACATGATAGAAAATGTAGTTAGTAAAGTACTAAACATGCTTGGTTACTAATGTGCTATATACATTTGTTTAGTAACGTGCTAGATATTTTTGCTTAGTAACGTGCTAGATATGTTAGATTAGTAACTTGCTTTATACGTTTGTTTTGTAACGTGCTTGTACGTTTGATTAGTAATGTGCTAGATTTGTTAGTTTAGAGTCAAGCTAGATACTTTAGTTTAGTAACGTGCTACATACGTTTGTTTAGTAACGTGCTAGAAACTTTTATGTAGTAACGTGCTAGATTCGTTTGTTTATTAAGATCTAGATATACTTGTTTACTAATGTTCTATTTACGTTTGTTAGTAACGCGCTAGATAAGTTTGTTTAGTAACATGCTAGATATGTAATTTTTGTAACGTCATTGATACATTCGTTTAGTAATTTGCTAGATACGTTTGATAAGTAACATTCTAGATAGATATGTTAGTTTGGTAACAGGCTTGATACGTTTGTTTAGTAACGTTCTAAATACGTTTCTTTAGTAACATGCTAGATATGTGAGTTTGTTATCATGCTAGATACATATGTTTAGTACGGTGCTAGAAACGTTTGTTTAGTAACATGCTTGATATCTCTGTTTAGTTACGTGCTAGATACGATTGTTAACTAATGTGCTAGATATATTAGTTTAGTAACTTGCTTACGGTTCTTTAGAATATGCTTGATACGATTGTTCAGTAAAGTGCTAGATATACTTGTTTACTAATGTGCTAAATACGTTTGTTTAGTAACGCACTAGTTACGATTTTTAGTAACATGCTTGATATGTTAGTTTGGTAACATGCTTTATACGTTTGTTTAATTATGTGCTAGATACGTTTGTTTAGTAACGTGCTAAAAACTTTTGCTTAGTACAATGCTTTTTACCTCTGTTTTGTAACGTGTTAGATACGTTTGTTAAGTAATGTGCTAGATATATTTGTTTAGTAACATGCTTGTTACGTTTGTTTAGTAACGTGCTTGATACGTTTGTTTAGTATCGTGCTAGATAAGTTTATTTAGTAACGTGCTAGATATGAAATGTTTAGTAACATGCTAGATATGTCAGTTTGGTAACATGCTTGATACAATTGTTTAGAAACGTGCTAGGTTCGTTTGTTTAGTAACGTGCTAGAAACGGTTATTTAGTAACGTTTGTTTAGTAACGTGCTTGATACGTTTGATTAGTAACGTGCTAGATCTGGTAGTTTCGAAACATGTTAGATAACTTTGTTTAGTAACGTGATAGATACGTTTGTTTAGTAAAGTTAGTTTGGAAACAGGCTTGTTTAGTAACGTTCTAAATATGTTTGTTTAGTAACGTGCTAGATATGTTGGTTTAGTAACATGCTAAATATATTAGTTTGGTAACATGCATGATACAATTGTTTCGTTACGTGCTAGGTTCGTTTGTTTAGTAACGTGTTAGAAACGGTTATTTAGTAACGTGCTATATACGTTTGATTAGTAACGTGGTAAATACATTTGTTTACTAACATGATAGAAAATGTAGTTTAGTAAAGTGCTAGATTATGTTCTATATATGTTTGTTAAGTTACGCGTTAGATACGTTCGTTTAGCGACATGCTAGATATGTTAATTTTGTAACTTGCTTGATTCGTTTGTTTATTAACATGCTGATACGTTTGTTTAGTAACATGCTAGATATGATTGTTTAGAAACGTGCTAGATACGTTTGTTTAGTAACGTGCTTGATACATTTGTTTAGTAATGTGGTAAATACGTTTGATTATTAACATGATAGAAAATGTAGTTTTGTAAAGTACTAAATATGCATGTTTACTATAATGCAATACACGTTTGTTTAGTAACATGCTAGATATGTTAGATAAGTAACTTGCTTGATACGTTTGTTTAGTAACGTGCTTGATACATTTGTTTAGTAACGTGCTATATACATTTGTTTTGTAATGAGTTAAATAAGTTTGATTATTAACATGATAGAAAATGTAGTTTAGTAAAGTACTAAACATGCTTGTTTACTAATGTGCTATATACATTTGTTTAGTAACGCGCTAGATATTTTTGCTTAGTAACGTGCTAGATATGTTAGATTAGTAACTTGTTTCATACGTTTGTTTTGTAAAGTGCTTGTACGTTTGATTAGTAATGTGCTAGATTTGTTAGTTTAAAATCAAGCTAGATATTTTGTTTAGTAACGTGCTACATACGTTTGTTTAGTAACGTGCTAGAAACTTTTATTTAGTAACGTGCTTGATACCATTGCTTAGTAACGTGCTTGATATCTTTGTTTATAAACGTGCTAGATACGTTTCTTTAGTTACGTACTTTTGAAACGTGGTAGATATGTTTGTATTTAACATGGTAGAAAAGTTTGTTTAGTAAAGTGGTAGATAAGCTTGTTTACTAATGTGCTAGATACGTTTGCTTAGTAATGCGCTAGATACGTTTGTTTAGTAACATGCTAGATATGTAATTTTTGTAACTTGCTTGGTTCGTTTTTTTAGTAATGTGCAAGATACGTTTGTTTAGTTACGTGCTAGATATGTTTGTTTAGTAACGTGCTAGATACATTTGTTTAGTAACATGAAATATATACGTTTGGTTAGTAACGTGCTAGATACATTTGTTTATATTACATGATAGTTACGTTTGTTCAGTTACGTGCAAGATAAGTTTGTTTAATAATGTTTTATACACGTTCGTTTAGAACCTTGCTAGATACGTTTGTTTAGTAACATCCTAGATAAATATGTTTAGTAACATTCTAGATATGTCTGTTTAGTATTGTGCTAGAAACGTTTCTATAGTAACGTGCTAGATTCGTTTGTTTTTAAAGTGCTAGATATAATTGTTTACTAATGTGCTATATACGTTTGTTAGTAACGCGCTAGATATGTTTGGTTAGTAACATGCTAGATATGTAAGTTTAGTAACGTCATTGATACATTCGTTTAGTAATTTGCTAGATACGTTTGTTTAGTAACATTCTAGATAGATATTTTGGTTTGGTAACAGGCTTGATACGTTTGTTTAGTAACGTTCTAAATACGTCTGTTTAGAAACATGCTAGAAACGTTTTTTAGTAACGTTCTGGATATCTTTGTATAGTAACGTGCTAGATACGATTGTTAACTAATGTTCTAGATTTATTAGTTTGTTCAGTAAAGTGCTAGATATAGTTGTTTACTAATGTGCTGTATACGTTTGTTTAGTAACGCGCTAGATACATTTGTTTAGTTACACGCTAGATATGTTAGTTTAGTAACTTGCTTGACATTTTTGTTAATAATGTGCTCGTAACGTTTGTTTAGTAACATGCTAGATATATAAGTTTGTTATCATGCTAGATACGTATGTTTAGTACGGCGCTTAAAACGTTTGTTTAGTAACGTGCTTGATTCCTCTGTTTTGTAACGTGCTAGATACGATTGTTAACTAATGTGCTAGATATATTAGTTTAGTAACTTGCTTATGTTTCTTTAGAACGTGCTTGATACGTTTGTTCAGTACAGAGCTAGATATACTTGTTTACTAATGTATTTTCTACGTTTGTTAAGTAACGTGCAAGATACGTTTGTTTAGTAACACGCTAGATATGTTAGTTTAGTAACTTGCTTGACATTTTTGTTTAGTAATGTGCTAGATACATTTGTTTAGTAACATGCTAGATATGTAAGTTTGTTATCATGCTTATACATATGTTTAGTACGGTGCTAGAAACGTTTGTTTAGTAACATACTTGATATCTCTGTTTAGTAACGTGCTAGGTACGATTGTTAACTAATGTGCTAGATACATCAGTATAGTAACTTGTTTACGTAACTTTAGTAACGTTCTTGATACGTTTGTTTAGTACCGTGCTAAATATGATTGTTTAGTAACAAGCTAGATATGTAAGTTTAGTAACGTCATTGATACGTTCGTTTAGTAATTTGCTAGATACGTTTGTTAAGTAACATGCTAGATATGTTAGTTTGGTAACAGGCTTGATACGTTTGTTTAGTTACGTGCTAGATACATTTCTTTAGTAACGCGCTAGATAAGTTTGTTTAGTAGTATGCTAGAAACGTTTTTTAGTAACGTGCTAGATACGTTGGTATGGTAATGTGCAAGATATATTAGGTGAGTAACATTCTTACGTTTTTTTAATATCGTGCTAGATACGTTTGTTTAGTAACGTGCTAGATACGTTTTAGTAACAAGCTAGATATGTTAGTTAAGTAACTTGCTTGATAAGTTTGTTTAGTAACGTGCTTGATACTTTTGTTTAGTAACTTGCGAGATTCATTTGTTTAGTAACATGCCTGATATGTTAGATTAATAACTTGCTTGATACGTTTGTTTAATAACAAGCTTGACATGTTCGATTAGTAACATGCTATATATGCTAGTTTAGAATCAAGCTAGATACCTTTGTTTAGTTACTTGCTAGATACGTTTGTTTCGTAACGCGCTAGATACGTTTGTTTAGTAACATGATATATATACTTTTGTTTAGTAACGTGCTAGATACATTTGTTTATATTACATGATAGTCCTTTTGTTCAGTTTCGATCAAGATAAGTTTGTTTAATAATGTTTTATACACGTTCGTTTAGAACCTTGCTAGATACGTTTGTTTAGTAACATGCTAGATAAATATGTTTAGTAACATTCTAGATACGTCTGTTTAGTATTGTGCTAGAAACGTTTCTTTAGTAACGTGCTAGATTCGTTTGTTTTTAAAGTGCTAGATATACTTGTTTACTAATGTGCTATATACGTTTGTTAGTAACGCGCTAGATATGTTTGTTTAGTAACATGCTAGATATGTAAGTTTAGTAACGTCATTGATACATTCGTTTAGTAATTTGCTAGATACGTTTGTTTAGTAACATTCTAGATATGTTTGATTAGTAACGTGCTAGATACATTTGTTTAGTAACATAACATATACGTTTGTTTAGTAACGTGCTAGATACATTTGTTTATATTACATGATAGTTACCTCTGTTTAGTTACGTGTAAGATAAGTTTGTTTAATAATGTATTATATTCGCTTGTTTAGAAACATGCTAGAAACGTTTGTTTAGTAACTTGCTGGATACGTTTGATTAGTAATTTGCTAGATATATATGTTAAGTAATATTCTAGTAACGTGTGTTAAGTATTGTGCTTGATACGTTTCTTTTATAACGTGCTAGATATGTTTGTTACTTATATGATTGTAACGATTATTAAGTTACGTGCTAGATAAGTTTGTTTAATAATGTTTTATATACGTTTGTTTAGAAACATGCTAGATATGTTTGTTTAGTAACTTGCTTGACATTTTTGTTTAGTAGCGCTATTTACGTTTGTTTAGTTACAGGATAGTTATGTTAGTCTGTTGACATGCTTGATACGTTTGTTTAGTTATGTGCTCGATACGTTTGTTTAGTAACATGCTTGATACCTCTGTTTTGTAACGTGCTAGATACGTTTGTTAAGTAATGTTCTTGATATGTTTGTTACTTATATGGTGTTCCGATTGTTTATTTACGTGCTAAATAAGTTTGTTTAATAATGTTTTATATACGTTTGTTTAGATCATGTTAGAAACGTTTGTTTAGTATCTTGCTAGAAATGTTTGTTTAGTAATGAGATACATATATATATTTAGTTACCTGCTAGATAGTTGTGTTTAGTATTGTGCTATATACGTTTCGTTAGTAACGTGCTAGATATGTTTGTTACTTATATGAGTGTAACGATTGTTTATTTACGTGCTAGATAAGTTTGTTTAATAATGTTTTATATACGTTTGTTTAGAAACATGCTAGAAAAGTTTGTTTAGTATTTTGCTAGTAATGCTGTTTAGTAACGTGATAGATATTTATGTATAGTTTCATGCTAGATACTTGTGTTTAGTAATGTGCTAGATACGTTTGTTCAGTAAAGTGCAATATAAGTTTGTTTTGTAACGAGGTAGATACGTTTGTTTACTTACAAGATAGAAAAGTTTGTTTAATAAAGTGCTAGATAGGCTTATTTACTAATGTGGTAGATACGTTTGTTTAGTAATGCGCTAGATACGTTTGTTAAGTAACATGCTAGATATGTTAGTTTATTAACTTGCTTGACATTTTTGTTTAGTAACGTTCTAGATACGTTTGTTTAGTAACATGCTAGATATGTTAGTTTGTTATCATGCTAGATACGTATGCTTAGTACGGTGATAGAAACGTTTGTTTAGTAACATGCTTGATACCTCTGTTTAGTATCGTGCTAGATACGATTGTTAACTAATGTGAAGATATGTTAGTTTAGTAACTCGGTTACGTTTCTTTAGTAACGTGCTTGATACGTTTGTTTAGTAACGTGCTAGATATGTTTGTTTAGTATCATGCTAGGTATGTAAGTTTAGTAACGTCATTGATACGTTCGTTTAGTAATTTGTTAGATACGTTTGTTAAGTAACATTCTAGATAGATATGTTAGTTTGGTAACAGGCTTAATACGTTTCTTTAGTAACGTGCTAGATACATTTGTTTATATTACATGATAGTTACCTTTGTTCAGTTACGTGCAAGATAAGTTTGTTAAATAATGTATTATATTCGTTTGTTTAGTAACTTGCTAGATATGTTTTTTTAGTAACGTGCTAGATACATTTGTTTAGTAAAGTGCTAGATATGTTTGTTACTTATATGATAGTTCCGATAGTTTAGTTACGTGCATAATTAAGTTTGTTTAGTAATGTTTTATTTACGTTTGTTTAGATCATGCTAGAAACGTTTGTTTAGTATCTTCTTAGAAATGTTTGTTTAGTAATGAGATACATATATATATTTAGTTACATGCTTAGTAATGTGCTCGATACGTTTGTTTAGTAACGTACTATATTCTTTTTTTTAGTATCGTGCTGAAAACATTTATTTAGTAAAATGCTATATACGATTGTTTAGAAACGTAGTAAACACGTTTGTTTACTAACATGATAGAAAATGTTGCTTAGTAAAGTGCAAGATATGCTTGTTTACTAAGGTGCTGTATACGTTTGTTTGGTAACGCGCTAGATATGTTTGTTTATTAACATGCTTTATACGTTTGTTTAGTAACATGCTAGACATGTTAGTTTGTTATCATGCTAGATACGTATGCTTAGTATGGTGATAGAAACGTTTGTTTAGTAACATGCTTGATACCTCTGTTTAGTAACGTGCTAGATACGATTGTTAACTAATGTGTAGATATGTTAGTTTAATAACTCGCTTATGTTTCTTTAGTAACGTGCTAGAAACGTTTGTTTCGTAACGTTCTATATACGTTTGTTTAGTAACGTACTAGAAACGTTTGTTTAGTAACATGCTTAATACTTTTGTTTAATAACGTGCTAGATACGTTTATTTAGTAACGTGCTTGATTTGTTTGTTTAGTAACATGCATTATACGTTTGTTTAGTAACGTGCTTGATACGTTTGTTTAGTAACGCGCTAGTTACGTTTGTTTAGTAACATGCTAGATGTGTTAGTTTGTTAACATGCTTTATACGTTTGTTTAATTAAGTGCTAGATACGTTTGTTTAGTAACGTGCTAAAAACTTTTGCTTAGTACAATGCTTTTTACCTTTGTTTTGTAATGTGCTAGATACGTTTGTTAAGTAATGTGCTAGATATAATTGATTAGTAACATGCTTGGTACGTTTGTTTAGTAACGTGCTTGATACGTTTGTTTAGTAACGTGCTAGATACGTTTATTTAGTAACGTGCTAGATATGTTAGGTTTAGTAACATGCTAGATATGTTAGTTTGGTAACATGCTTGATACAATTGTTAAGAAACGTGCTAGGTTCGTTTGTTTAGTAACATGCTAGAAACGGTTATTTAGTAACGTTTGTTTAGTAACGTGCTTGATACGTTTGATTAGTAACGTGCTAGATCTGGTAGTTTCGAAACATGTTAGATAACTTTGTTTAGTAACGTGATAGATACGTTTGTTTAGTAAAGTTCTAGAAACGTTTGCTAAGTAACGTGCTAGATACCTTTGTTTAGTAACTTTGTTGATACGTTTGTTTAGTGACGTGCATGCTACGTTCGTTTAGTAACGTGCAAGATTCGTTTATTTAGTAACGTGCTAGATTTGTTTGTTTAGTAATATGCTAGATATGTTAGTTTGGTAACATGCTTGATGCATTTGTTTAGTAACGTGCTAGGTTCGTTTGTTTAGTTACTTGCTATATACATTTGTTAGGAACTTGGTAAATACGTTTGTTTATTTACATGATTGAAAATGTAGTTTAGTAAAGTATTAAATATGCTTGTTTACTAATATGCTATAAACGTTTTAGTAACATGCTAGATATTTTAGATAAGTAACTTGTTTGATACGTTTGTTTAGTAACATACTAGGAATGTTAGATTAATAACGTGCTTGATATGTTTATTTAGTAACGTGCGTGATACGTTTGATTACCAACTTGCTAGATATGGTAGTTTAGAAACAAGTTAGATACCTTTGTTTATTAACATGCTAGAAATGTTTGTTTAGATAAGTGATAGAAACGTTTGGTTAGTAACGTGCTGGATACCTTTGTTTAGTAACATTGTTGATACGTTTGTTTAGTAATGTTCTTGATACGTTCTTTTAGTAAGGTACTAGATACGTTTATTTAGTAACGTGCTAGATATGTTGGTTTAGTAACATGCTAGATATGTTAGTTTGGTAACATGCATGATACAATTATTTTGTTACGTGCTAGGTTCGTTTGTTTTTGTAACGTGCTAGAATCGGTTATTTAGTAACGTGCTATATACGTTTGATTAGTAACGTGGTAAATACATTTGTTTACTAACATGATAGAAAATGTAGTTTAGTAAAGTGCTAGATATGTTTATTGATTAAGTTCTATATATGTTTGTTTAGTTACGCGTTAGATACGTTCGTTTAGCGACATGCTAGATATGTTAATTTTGTATCTTGCTTGATTCGTTTGTTAATTAACGTGCTGATACGTTTGTTTAGTAACATGCTAGATATGATTGTTTAGAAACGTGCTAAATACGTTTGTTTAGTAACGTGCTTGATACATTTGTTTAGTAATGTGGTAAATACGTTTGATTATTAACATGATAGAAAATGTAGTTTAGTTAAGTACTAAATATGCATGTTTACTATAATGCAATACACGTTTGTTTAGTAACATGCTAGATATGTTAGATAAGTAACTTGCTTAATACGTTTGTTTAGTAACGTGCTTGATACGTTTGTTTAGTAACGTGCTAGATACGTTTGTTTAGTTACGTACTATATACGTTTCTTTTGAAACGTGGTAGATACATTTGTATTTAACATGGTAGAAAAGTTTGTTTAGTAACGTGCTAGATAGGCTGGTTTACTAATGTGCTAGATACTTTTGCTTAGTAATGCGCTAGATACGTTTGTTTAGTAACATGCTAGATATGTAATTTTTGTAACTTGCTTGATTCGGTTTTTTAGTACTGTGCAAGATACGTTTGTTTAGTTACGTGCTAGATATGTTTGTTTAGTAACGTGCTAGATACATTTGTTTAGTAACATGAAATATATACGTTTGGTTAGTAACGTGCTAGATATATTTGTTTATATTACATGATAGTTACGTTTGTTCAGTTATGTGCAAGTTAATTTTGTTTAATAATGTTTTATAAACTTTCGTTTAGAACCTTGCTAGATACGTTTGTTTAGTAACATTCTTGATATATATGTTTAGTAACATTTTAGATACGTGGGTTTAGTATTGTGCTAGATACGTTTCTTAAGTAACATGCTAGATTTGTTTATTCAGTAAAATGATAGATATACTTGTTTACTAATGTACTATATACGTTTGTTTAGTAACGTGCAAGATACGTTTGTTTAGTAACACGCTAGATATGTTAGTTTGTTATCATGCTAGATACATATGTTTAGTACGGTGCCAGAAACGTTTGTTTAGTAACATACTTGATATCTCTGTTTAGTAACGTGCTAGGTACGATTGTTAACTAATGTGCTAGATACATTAGTATAGTAACTTGTTTACGTTTCTTTAGTAACGTTCTTGATACGTATGTTTAGTAACGTGCTAAATATGATTGTTTAGTAACAAGCTAGATATGTAAGTTTAGTAACGTCATTGATAAGTTCGTTTAGTAATTTGCATGATACGTTTGTTAAGTAACATGCTAGATATGTTAGTTTGGTAACAGGCTTGATACGTTTGTTTAGTAACGTGCTAAATACATTTGTTTAGTAATGTGCTAGATAATTTTTTATAGTAACGTGCTTGAAACCTTTGTTTAGTTACGTGCTAGATACATTTCTTTAGTAACGCGCTAGATAAGTTTGTTTAGTAGTATGCTAGAAACGTTTTTTAGTAACGTGCTCTATGCCTCTGTTTAGAAACGTGCTAGATACGTTGGTTTGGTAATGTGCAAGATATATTAGGTGAGTAACATTCTTACGTTTTTAGCCTACTTTCCTCTAAGAAAGATAGGCTTATGAGATCGCGCGTCTGTCTGTCTGTATGTCTGTAAGTCTGTATGTATGTATGGATGTCTGTATGTCCCCCCCTAATAACTTTTTGTACAGTTCACGGTAAATAATGAAATTATTACAGAATATTATGCCATGACTGGTGATTACGACGCAATTTTTTTTATCTGTATACTCGTTATATTAACTTGTGTGTAATAATGATAACTTTTGAGTTCACCAAATGTGAATGATGCGCAGATTTATCGCGCCCTTTTTTTTTTTCGTCTCGCATTGTTTTCACGGCAAAGCATTTAAATATATTAAAATATATATAAAATTTTGTGTTACCGTAATTTTACGAAAATAATTTTATATTTAAAGCAATTATATATTTTCAGTTTTCCGATTTATTTTTAATTCGTTTTCCAAATTGGTTTGATTTAATTTTCAATTTCCCAATTTTTTTTTTTAATTCGTCTTCCAAATTGCTTATAAGTGCTATCTCAAGTTACAAAAAAATTTGAAGATTTAAACCAATTTTAATTACGTGAAATCACAAAAACCCTTTTTATGGCGATTGTTGGTTAAACTGTACTGTTACTGTTAGTAATTTTATCATGGCCGAAATACGTAGTCGTCGTCTCTATTTGGGTTCATAATTTGTTGTGAATTGTTAACGTTCGTACCAGTGTAATATCACAGAAATTCCTGCATTCATATATCGTAATTACAAAATGGAGGAATACTTTTTTTCCCCAATGTATTATCGTAAGTAAAATGTACGCATCAAATACGTC